>JACJUY010004182.1:0-20476 GCA_014220935.1 Platorchestia sp. MABIK | reverse complement strand
TTGTTAAAATGACATAGGNGCCTTCTTCCTTCCTCTCTTTGGATCTCATTTGTTGAGGATAGGGTGGCTTAAACTAACTAATAATCTAATCTAGCCTTAGCTTTCTTTGATCAGCTTCTCTGTCTCGTTAAACGACTCATGCAATGTCCTGTATATTTGTGTGTCTGGATTACCTGGTCTACTTCGTTCATTGTTCAAACTACTGTCTCGATGAAACTCCTTGTCGATGTTCCAACATTCACTTAGCTGAAATATTGACTGAAATCCTATGCGCAATTTTAATAATTATTACGAAGTATTGAAGCACAGGCAAAATATGCTTTAATTCTTCGATGCATTTATCCTTGCAGTCATACTCAGGCTGACGTGCTCTGCACTTGCGTTTAACGAAGAAGAGACCTCGATCAATGTCCTTTTTTAATTATTCTTTAGATTAGACTACATCCTGGTGTACCAGGGAATACACTGGATGTTATATTTTCATGCTTAAATACGTCTGTTACATTTTGTTTAAGTATACCTAATTGGAAGATATTTTGGCAGTCCTTTTCTTCTCTATCGCACTAAATCTGTGAACGATTACGGGGAAAAAATTGGGTAAAAATGGAGCTCTTTATATTTGAAATTATAATCATTAGTTGAAAGTAATTAGAATTTACGACAGAATATTGATGTTCAAAATATTTAAAAGACTGAATTCCTGAAAGCCTGTTCAGCTTAAGAAAATTCTTATTACCAAACTGAAGTCTAAATCTCTGGTCACAGAACGAATGGTTCACTATTTTCTTCAGCGAATGAGCGTCCCAATATTTCTCTCGAAAAACGTTATTTCTCTCAGTGACGGCCACTTAGGCGCGGGAGGCGTCCCATAATTCTGGTTGCCATTTTACCTTGCTGAGTCATACCTCCTTCGTACGTCATACTCCTTGATGTGTAGCAAGTTACTGCGGTGTGTTGGGTGTTAGTGCTTACTGCATGGCTGCGCTGCATGTTCCATCAGTGTGTTGCGGGCTTGTGCTTATTGCATAGCCGAGCTTCAGGTTCCTTTAGTGTGTTGTGAGCTTGTGCTTATTGCATAGCCGAGCTTCAGGTTCCTTTAGTGTGTTGTGAGCTTGTACTTATTGCACAGCCGAGCTTCAGGTTCCTTTAGTGTGTTGTGAGCTTGTGCTTATTGCATAGCCGAGCTTCAGGTTCCTTTAGTGTGTTGTGAGCTTGTGCTTATTGTGTGGCCGCTCTGCGTGACCCTTCAGTGCATTTCTCGATTACCCGAAAATTGTTCGAATTTAAATTTTTAAAATACGAGGATGAACCAGTGTTAAAAATTGTAGATCTGTCCTGTCATTTTTTTTGTGAAACATGAGAAGGAAGACGGCCAAGAAGGTGTATACTTACTTTGAACAAAAATATTTTCACCATGGTAAACAGTATTGCTTCCGATCTGAAAATCGACTACGCAAGCCATTCTGAATCATATTCATTATCTTTTCTTCAAAATCTTCAAAATGGAGTAGGATTTTCTGTGTTCCTCGACTTTCTTAAGCATTTGACTGTGGTCACAGCGTAATTTTCTCGACGAACTCCACAGATTTAGAGAAATGACTCAAATATGGGTGAGTCATACCGGGCCTATCGTGAACAAATTTTTGTAATTGGGAACTCCCACTCCGAATTTCTTATTAGCCATGGCATTCCAAAATGATCGGTTTTGGGACCTCTTATATTTTCAAATTCATCAGCGATATTGTGAAATACACTATTACTAAATTTAATTTTTTTTAATATAGTGCTCTTTCTCTCTAATTGAGTTATAGTGAAATCAATGATTCAATGGCAAATGGAATAAATAGCGAGCTAGAAAAAGTTTTTACGAAACTCAGATCAAATGTCCATCAATGTCGATTAAATTAACTGATCCAAAATCTTAAGAAGAAACATTCAGAAGAGCTTGACTTTCAAAAGGCATATCCCGTATATTAGTACTTAAGCATCTAAATCAATCGGATTTTTGAACTGAGTAAAAAAATACTTTACCTAATAAAGCTCTAAAAATATTCCATAGAGCATTAGACTATCCATTTCTCTAATATGGAATAGAAGCTCGGCATGAGACTGACAATCATAAACGAATGCACTTTTTACTCTACATAAGAGAACCACAAGAACGGTATGAAACTTGAAGGAATACAATGGTCATCATACAAATGATTCATTAAAATAACTAAAAGACTGGAACTCTCGGATCTTCATCGTTTTTTGTCCCTATAGTTACTTGGGTGAAACTTGGAATAGTGAGGACAATAAAGATCTTAAACAATTAGTATCTTCTCGAACTGGCCATTATGGTTATTTAACAAGAAACCGAAGTAAATTCAGATTTCCATACTATAACAAACTCGGATATCAATACAGGTTTTAGATCATTTAAATTAAGGCTTGAAGTCGATGATTTCTAATGTACGAGTACGTGATGAAAAGTGTTACTGAGCATTTAGAAAGAATCTTGGATTTTATTTCTTATCCATGTATTGAGGAATCTCACAGTTAAGAAATTGCTGCTTCCTCTCTGTTCGATAGTTCAAAATGATATATAGGACTATTCATCTGAGATAAAATTAATCCTAAATCTAGGTTTGAATATATAATTCTCGCTCGCACAATTACGTACAATGGGTAGTCAAATTTGATATTTTTCATCTTCACACGTTAAACAACTATTCAATCCGTCTAGTGTACGTTCAAGTTGAGCGTTTTAGATTAAAGAAAAATGTAAACGTAGAATAAGGTTTCCATAAAATGCAATAGATAAAACTGATTTTAGTCGTGCCCACAAATCTCAGCTGTCTATTGTAATATCACAGTTCCAAGTATAGGTATTGAAAAAGTTATTAACTTAAAGGCCCTCACATCCTTTAGTGACCCAAAACCGTCGTGCATTACATTTCATCTGTTCTATTTATTTTGTATTTTTTCTTCTTTATTTCTGTAAAACGGTAAATGACAACATTCTAAAAGTGTTAATCAAGTTATAGAAACCGGTATTGTGTGCGTATAAAATTCTAAATTTTCATTTACATCGAGGAAATGAAGGGCCTGTCACCATTTAATAAAGGACCCGTCATGCATTGAATTGCATCACAGTGGAATATCACCTGACAACATCTGTGTAGTGACCAGCATGTGTATAAGAACAGGACAGGTGACAATAACACGCTGGAAACAAGATGCTAACCCGATTCATCTCGTTGAAATTGTGTCAAGTAAAACATTCAGGATGACAGAGACAAACGTTCTTTGAAGAGATTAGTGAAGAAAAATCGGCGTTCATCAACACAACAAATAACAAACGAGTTTTATGACGGTACAAAAACAATTTCTCGAAGGGCTGTGAGTCGAAAATTGAAGAAAATAAATTTAGGTGAATTAAAATACGTTAGGAAGCCATTATTGTCAGTAATAAATCGGAAAAACGTTTTTTTTGCTCGAGTGCGCAGAGATAGGACTTCTGAGGATTGGAACCATATAATGTGGTTAGATGAGCTTAGATTCAACTCACCCTCTTTCTGCAATATATGCGTGCTAGGGCATTTGGTAAGAGCCACATAAAGCTATGGATTCATTTCGCATCGTCCCAACTGTTTTTGCATCAGGAAGAGGTGTAATGTTTTACGGCTGTTTTTACTGGGATGAACATGGACCTGCCAATATTTGCAACAACAAAATTAACTTCGAGGACTATTTGAAAATAATTTCAGATCCCTTTCATCCCTCCGTTGAATTTTATTTTCCTGGTGTCAACAGGATTTTTCAGAACGACAATGCTCGCATAAGGAGGACTAGAAATGTTCAAGATTCGTTTTATTGCAAATGAGGGAACATTTGAGCGCATGGACTGGCCACCGCTATCTCCTGATTTAAGCCCTAGCAACCTGTTGAACCCACAATTATTGTATCTATGGGAATTGGCGCTCCCAGGGGGGAAATGTGAGGGCCTGAGCTGAGAGTTAGGTAGGCCTTCTTTTTGTTGAAATAAAATGTTTGTTATGTTAAGGACCACCTTTCTTGGGTTCACTGCTGTCCTGTTTTTCAGCACCTACTACTTTCTTCTTCAACTTTTATTTTGTTTCATAAACTTCTTTCTCAAATTAATGTTTCTATGCTCTTTCTGCATAGATTCCGCGTTCCCTTAACTCCAAACTAAATGGTGCCTTCCTTCTTCCTCTCTTTGGATCGCATTTGTTGCAGAGAAGGAGGCTTAAACTAATTAATAAACTAAACTAAACCTGTTGAACCCCCAGAGTAGTTCAACAGCGAAGATGGCTAAGCGAACTACCAGGCTTCATTTCAGATATTCTCACTTGGTTAATTGCTTCTGAACTTGAGAAATTGCTGACACATTTATTCATGTATATTTTAAATATTTTTCGACTAAGTACCTGCGACTGTATAGTATGGTTTTGAGAAAAAAATTAGAATTGAACTGATGTCGTTTCTTTACAATGAGTACGGTTTGATGGAATAACAAAGCAGTTTTGGACCTATTTATATGATTTGAATGTCCCGGAGGATTTTTTCTCTAGTTCTTAACACGTTCGAAAATGGGTAATGTTCTTTCCAAAAGTACTGTCCGCGATTTTAAGTTTGGCACGTGTTGTTTCTCTTGTTTCTCTGAGAAAAAATCAAGTACTACTTTTTGTTCTCTTCGGAGAAGTTACACCGAGATACAATCTGCATTGGGCAACTGCTCCCTTGTAAAAAAGTGCTGGGTCTGTACCACACGTATTGTACCTCAGGCTATGGTGAGTTTGTGTTTTTTTTGCTACATGGACCTCAAGGACCGCTGTGTTGTTCAGTGACATGGGTGTTCATTTCGCCACGTAGGAGTATAAAGTGTGGTATGTAAAGTGCTTCTATACTTCTATAGAAATGCTTTCAATACTTCTATCGGTTGAGTGCATCGCGTTAGTTGGGGTTGGAAAAAACCGAAGCCGAGGCCAGATCGCGCCTCGGCGAGTCCGCGACTTGACACTGGAGGGCGAGCAGCGGTGGAGCCCTGGTGATTTGGGGCCGAGTGGCATCCTGTTCTTCCGCAGGAGGAGGGGTGTCCAGAAGGGGCGGGCTTGTATGGGGGAAGAATCACCAAGCACAGGTTCAGACAGTTCGAAATTGACCGCACGAGTGAGCGGACCTGGACGCGGACGTACTTGCGCCGCCGTCACTGACTGCAATGCACTGCCGCCGCATACACCGTGCCGACTTTCTCCTAATGCGTTTCGTTCAATGAGACTTCAGCATGCCCCGCACTGCTGGCAAATACTATTTGCGCCATCACCTGAAGTTTTACCTCGAAAAACATTTGAAATTGAGGACGTGGCAAAATCTGCATTGCGCGCCATTGACTAAAGAGTGACTTTAATGCAGAATTTGTGCATGCGAGTAAAATCTCATGAAGTGTGAAGCTTCGGTTGAGAGTTTGATGTTTTCTTTATTTGCCTATCTGGTGCAGACTATAGTTTATTTTTATGTGTTTAATCAATTATTTTTTAGTGTTATAGGCACGAAATATGCAGGAAAATTGTGTTTTTCAAGTAGAAGATGTGCTTGATGAAGCCTTAAAAGCTTGTAAACGTGTGCCAGTGGAGATTGAGTGATACACTGCCGAAAACATTATATAATAATAATAATAGTAATAATGGTGTGTGCGGTTACTGTGTTTCTCAATGGTTTTCACGAACATCGAACCCTGTTCTTTGTTCCTAAATGTTACCAAAAATACTCCAGGACTAAATGTATGGTCGGGATTTTACTGAGCTCCCAGATGAACAATTTCATCAAGCAAATAATATTTCCCCCGGAAGCTCACTCTTATTAGAGGCGTTTTTAATCAATGTAATGTTTGAGGTGTTCACAAGCTCTGCCGTGAATGCCACAGAGTACCTGTGGTTCTTTTCTTAAAATCTCAAGCTTGTTTTCAAAAGCTGTAAGTTTTAACATGGAATTTAGAAACATTAACCGTGTTTAAATTTTTCCCCAAATTTGACTGAACGAAACTCGCAGGATTACGTATGGTATCGTAAGTTATCAGGAGCATAGGTTGTGTTACGTACAATCTGAATCTGGATTCCTATCGCTCAAACATAACTGAAGCGGTCCAACGCAAGTTCTTTAGTGCAATATTTCTCTACTTAATGGGTAGCATAAAAAGCTCCTGTGTGCAGTACTTTTATAACATCGTACATACATGGAAGTCATTATTTAACGCGTGATTGCCGCGAGCTGCAGCAGCAACTTCAGCAGCGGTAGCACCTGATGTCAACAGGATCCGTGCGGACTTGAATATCTCGCCTCGGAAGGTCTCGGTCGCTGACGAGTATTTTCTCTTTTTTCCTGCCACAAAAAGCCTGCATTGCAGCTTGCTAAGTCGAAGCTCAAGCTGTTGCCGCTGCATGTCACTGGAATTAATTCTCTTCGCCATGCAGACTTCCGTGCTCTACAGCGTCCTGTGTGCACTGCTGTCTCTTTTTTTCTCGTCTTCTCGGTTGGCTTACCTGAGCAAGAGCAGTCGCTCATTATTCGACTGGTTGAGTCGCGTTCCTGAGTCTTGTAACTTACTTTCTTACTTGTTCTACAGTACACAACACGGTTTTGGGGCTCCTCATGGTGAGGCTAAATGTGCGTAGTTTTGTATCGCTTCCTCGTTGCATTCCTCCGTTGCTATTGATTTCCTCACTCAAACTGTAACTAAGCTGCGGGGTGAGAGCTTATGCTCTTATGCACTCTAGGGTGAGAGCTTCTCACTGTGGTTATTCCAAGGCGCGTTGGTTAAGAGTTAATTTCGCTGCATAGTTTACGCTTGCTCAGGAGGTTTGGAGTGGATGAACTACATGCCTGATTTCGCGGAAGTGGTCTAGGCGTGTTTGGCTGTGAAGAGCACCGTAGTACTTCTGATCTTGACTAGACGATGAAAGAAAGCTGTAAGTTTTTGCTCGTCATCGTCTTTTCTCGGATACCACAGCGCTTGTTCTTCGTTACGTTGTTCAGCGCGTTATTCTTTCGTGTCTTTCCTAAGAGGTTGTAAGTTCACTCCGTCAATTTAGGTTAAACAAATTATTAATATAACTACTCACGCACCTTTGTAATTTAATTAAATTGGGATGCTTGTAATTGAGTCTTATCAGTTGTTCATCTGATTTGTCTTCAACATTTCTGGTTCATTTGGTAACTTCAACGCCACGAGCCAACGAAGAGTTATCCTGCATCAGCTGTAGTCTTTCCTCGTGAAATTACTCTTCAAACTTAATGCATCTAAACACAGTGTATTAATTTTTTCGAGGTAGGTTCTGGTTTACATGAAAATATGAAGTGCATCGCACAGGAAAATTTCGGCATCAGTAGAAAATGCGTCAGAATAAAAGCTTATTTTTTCCCCATTAAAAAAGCGTAATTTTTATCTAAGAGTTGACGATACTTCATGGAAGCTTTGATTTACAATGCTTAAAGATTGAAAAAAATGCTAATTCTGAGTGGTAACCACCAAATCAAACGATACGTTCACATTTTTATTCCCTTTAACAAGGTGAACCATCAGAAAACTGTCTAAAATTCTTATCTTCGGACAACTTGTTTCACTTATCAAGCATCCCACACTAAAAGTTTCATCGTCGGATGATCGAAAATTATTTCATCAAAGCGGGATTCGTTATTTTATTTTTTCAGGGGGAAGATGGGACGTTCCGAGTTGAAGGTTATGCAGGCCTTTCTTTTGTTGTAATTAAATAGTTTTTGTTGTGCTGTGGGCTATTTTTTGGGGTTTACTGCCAATTTTCAGCATTTATTACTTTCTTCACCGACTTTCATATCGTTTCATGAACTCCTTTTATGCGCAGGGTGTAGGGACACACCTTGTGCATAAATTCCTCGTTCCCTTAATTATAAAATAGTTTTTTTGGGGGTTAATGGAGCTGTCTCTCAGCTTTAAACGCTCGCATTTTCGTTCGCTACAAAACTTTTTAAAGAATAATCAGTTACTGCTGATGATTTTGCCAAATTACATTACAATTTGGAAACCAAAAAGTAAAAAATTTTACCATCCAAATTTTCGCCACTTGAACTTCAAGGAAAGGTCAAGTTGCGTATTAGAGGCTTACACTGAGCAAGTAATTCTAAATTTTGGACTGATTTACGAGGAAGTAAATATTTTAGGATTGCTCAAAAGTGCAGTACTTTAGCTAAGAGTTGAGCCTATCAACCTAAGTTTGGACGAGTGATGTATTGATGGTAATAGTAAGATTTGATTGACATTTCAAAGTCAATTTCGACCATTATTCGTTATTTCACAAAACCTGTAAGGTTCTCATTTCAGTTCAGATTCAATCGGTCATGTTGCTAATCTTGTAACGCAAACCGTCTTTGGAGTAAAATTATGTTATTCGTGTAAGTACCTAATTTTAAAGTAAATTATCTTTTACAAAGCTGCATTCCCCTCTAAGTCTTACGCATTCGCTCGATAAAAACACCTCTTTTGAAGGCGCCCGTACCACCTTTAAGCTTTTCATGTTGATGCACAGCGATGAAAGTTCCCCCGAAGACATGAGGCAGTATAGCTGTAGAATGCGAGCGCTGGCGTGTCCAGGCAATTGTCAAGGGGGCGCCATGACTTTGACTTTGAAGAGGACACGCGGTATATCGACCAGCGCTGCGGCCCGGCCGGCACAAGTGTTGCAAGACACACTTGCAGCTGTGGAGGTCCGACCGCTAGACGGCTACGCCAAGACTTAACCTATTTCGCGACTTGCCTTCCATCTACGCATCGCACGGACCTCGGCAAGGTTAACCTTACCTATTTCCGACGCGTCTCTTTTGCTGAACTTCAAGGAGTGCCAGAGAACCTGTATTTGATACACGAACAATTCGTTTCACCGACCGTTAGAGTATGGTACTTCGTGAATAAGGAACTTGAGACTCCCAACGACAGACACGATGGAAAAGTTTGTACCGTGCACGCCTGGGCTTGTGTAACTGTTCCGCCTGTAAACTTTCGCTCGTGTGCCACTTTCTTCATCGAGAGCATTGTGAGAAAATTCTTGCGAACTCATCGCCCTCTATGCAACGACATTTATTTTCGACTTTCATTTTGTTGGAAAGACTTTTGCATCACCGTTATATTCTTGCTGGACGAAAAGTAATTAACCCCTGAAGCGGCGGCCTCAGCTTTCTCTGGCACTCATGCCCCGCCTTGACAGCCCGCGGGTTATTGATCAGTTTCCCTTCCTACTGTAGCGTGACTCGGAAGTCTCCTGCAGTCCAAGAGTTCGGTTTGTTATCGTCACATTTTGGCAACAGTGAGCGAGGGAGCACACACTTATCACTTACATGGCAACAGGCACGTACGCTGCTACATGGCTGCCGTATGTTTGGACAACAACCACAAAGCAATTTGCTCCACTTCAAACCACAACGACAGCTGCATTAGCATATCAACACGTGGGTAGTGATATAGGCTGCTCAATTAATTGGGGTACGTCGAAATGCGTGAAGAATAGGTCTCTTTCTATTTATGAACTATACCTAAACGTCAAATGTATTACGAATGGAACTGAAATTGAAAAATTTTGTAATTGTGTCTGAAATTGTGTTTTTCAGAATTAATTTTCAAATTTTTAGATTGTTCGGTTTGATTTAAAAGCTATAGAAATCAATAAATAAGTGATTTTAACACTGTGTCTCTGAGTATCTATAGAGAAATTCAACGCTATTCACGTACAGGAAACTGACGCTGTGGCGAGAAGCAAGACTCTAGTCAGGTTTTTTCGTGCGCTGGTTTGAGTGGCTCTTTTGAAAGATTATTCAGGTATCAACTTTACGCTGAAACAAGTGAGGTGTTCTCAACCTGTTCTGCTGTCATTTAAAAAAAAGTGGGGAAGTGAGGGTACTGGGACTTACCAGTCTGTCGTGCATGAAAATGAATCTGCGAACTATTTTTCCTCGGTTGTGGATCTCGTGCTTTGTAAATTCAAGGGCCTCTTGCCTTCTTGACACCAAAGAGTATAAAAAACACATTAACATTTTGGTTACAATTGGGTTGACTCGAAAACTAATGAATTATTGACCATCTAATCTCATTTAAATTCAAAACATTTGAAAAGCTAACATGCGTGTTTGAATACTTGCTCTATGTATTTTAAATCAATCATGATGGTCATTCATACCTTTTAGTTTTAGTGTTCGAGGACATTATCTGTATAATCTGGGTTCATTGATTCTTGTACATTCAAATTTGTCTCTGCTTTGCCTCACACACATATAAGAGAATTTGCACCGGAAAACGTTCTTGTTTTATCTTTTCCTCGGTCATTAATGTGTTCAAAATATGGAGTACACCACATGTGTTTTTTCATTACCTTCATTTTCACTGATAATTTTTTCCGCTCAAACCGTCCCTACACACTTTTTGGGGGTTCTTAAATTTGTGGTATTGATTCTGTGCGTACTTCTTATTTTCGAAAGCATCCTCGCCAAGAAGGTGAAGGGCACAACCGCACCCTTGTTGAAGAACGGTTCCAGCCTCCATTTTGTAACTGTTTCGTCGGCGAGTTTCGAAAGAAGAAAGCAGCCTTTTGAGCGACGTTATCTCTAGGCTATTATTCAAGGCATTTCATGGCGTACATAGTTCCCATGAAGGCCTTCCTTGTTTAGCTTTCCTTTCGGAAGATATCAATAACGTCATGGCGCAAGGTACGAGGTCAGCGCTGCATAGCATGCAACGCGGAAGACCAAGCAGGATTCTTTCACCGGAGTCTACCATGCAGCGCGCGACCGGTTGGCCTGGGTCTCTCGCGTGTGTAGTGTGCTGAAACACACACACACACACACACACACACACACGCTCGCACTCAACCGCTCGGTCGATAGAGAAAGCATCGGTCGAATAGAGGTCAAGTTCAGGACATCTGAAAGTCAAAGCCGAAGCTACGTGTTATGCTAGGTATTTGTGTTACCTGGGGACCAGAAATGAGGTGTGGGTCGAGGTGGACTCGAGCCATGAAGTAGGTCTTCTGAAGTGAGACCGTTGTTCTACAAATTTGCTGCGTTCTTAAAGGGTTGAGGGCTTTCTGTATAGACGGACGCTCGGTCGCCTGAGCTCAGAAGTTAATGTCGGCTCTTATGAGCTTCGGGCGGCGATTTGCTCTGCGTTGGAAATCTCTTGGCGTTGTTGCGCTCTCTTAGAAACCGCGTTCCGCTTTTTTGTTCAACATGTTGTTCATTTTTCCTCCCCGTAGAGTGAGGAATTCAGCGTCGGATGACGTCTAGGTAGAGAAGAATTCTACTGAATGAGAGATGCGACATTCTTTTTTTCTTCATAAGCATACAGTCACAGTTGAGTAACTTATATCACACCAACGTGCGTAGTACTGAGTTCAAATGACGTTATTCGCTTGGTGTCGACGACGCACAATACATGTACCACTTCATCCAGGCGAGATGTTGCCAGTCGTACTCGGCAGTGAATGTCCACACCTGCCTTAGTAATGCTTGGCTATTTTCCTTCGATGGTGGTTGTTGCCTATGCAGGGGATCGATTACGTGAACTTTAGCAGAGGAGGGACAGGGAGTGCCTGTGCTGCGTCACTCCACGTATCTGCCGCGTCATTCTCCGTGAGCCTCGCTGCATTTCGAAGCTTTCCTTTTCTTGTTTTACGAGAAGGTTCATAATTTTTTACCCTCGCAGGTAAACGAGCCAAGCTTAGTTGTTATTTTTTGTAACCGAGTAAACGTGAGATAAAAAAACGTTTGATCAATGAATGTTTATAAAGTTTGTTGGCTTTGAAATTCCTAGCGTGTTTATTTCAAGGCGTTCGATATGTATCAAATCTGTGGCAGCTGTGTCGAGTAAAATAGTAATTGCTTCTCAGAACTCACTTCTCAGTTGGCGTAAGTGAAGCACAATGATCTTATTGCTTATTGAGTTGAATTGTATCCCTGGTTCTTTGTGAAAAGGTCATGAGTGATGTTATATTTTAGCTTCTCGCTCATTTGATCAGGAGATGTTTTTTGCCAACTGGTGGCGAGCAGCGAACTCTTACATGCGTTTCAAACGATATATAACGCATGCAATCTACCCGCTAGTACCCAAACACGCACACGCATATACTTATAGACTCACGTATCTACACGTACATGCACTCACCCACATACATATAAGCACACACTAGCACTAAAGTACATGCACATACGCATATCTACATGCACTTCTTCGAACACGCACGCATGTACACATTCGCATGCACACGTACGAACAAACATGCTCACCCACGTACATGCACCAGGGCGTACATGCACGCGGGCTTACACACGCGAGTATGCATAAACGCGTACGTACACATGCATACGTACACACCCGCGTACGTACACAAATGCGAGTGCACATGCGCTTCGTTAATGTTACTGCCCAATGATGGCTTGCAAATTTTCTCTTTCGTACTTTAATATTATGCTCTCGAACTAGAAAAATAATTACAACTGGTTTTTTGAACTCTAAATTTCAATTTTATTTTTCCCTTCGTTCACCTTTCCATCTATTACTCGTATTGTAGACGAAACTAATTCTAGGTGCCCTCTTCGTGTACAAAATTTGTTACGGCGTCTCCGGCCAGATCCACTGCGAGTGAGATGGACTCCGGCCAGTTTTTGTACCTCTTTTGTTAAAAAAAGGTTTCACAAACTTGTGTTAATTTCTCAATGTAACCGAGTTTACGTAATGTAAAATTGAGGTGAAGTAAAGTTTAGGTGAAGGAAAAACAAAGTTAAAATAATTCCTCAACCGAGTTTAACCGAGTGGTGTAACCGAGTTTAGATAAAGTAAAATAGGTTGTTTCGGTTCAGCAATGTTTATCTGCTTGGCTCATCAGACAGCGAGCGAGAGGTGTTCATCTGTGCCCAATGAATTACGTAATTGTCGCGCTCTCACTTGCTGGCTCAATGCGTGTTGTGTGGTGGAAAATCACCATCTTAGAAACCTACTCTGAAAGTTCAGTTGTTCGTGGCAACTGTGGAACGTATTTTTTATGTTTCACATCTTCCGCGTTGTCTCTCAGGAAACTTCCTTAAGGCATGTGACGAATTTATTAGAGTTTTAGTTATACTGTTCGAAGTTTGATTTTAGCTTTGAGGTACGAAATGAGAATAGAACAATTGTATTTAATCTGGGCTCTAAGATAAGGGGAAAAAAAGCCCCGATTGTTTTTGCCTGAAGATATACCACAAGTCCCGTCAAGGGGATAAAATGGTAAATGTGAAGTCGATGTTATTACCGTAATTCAAGCATCAAAAATTCGAAAATCGATTGGTAGCTGTTTATTCCAGCGCATTCGTCATCAAAGACGAAAATTAACATACCGCTATAACTCGTTAAATATTTATTTCCCTCAAAAAGTGCATAGAAAAAAGTTGTTTATTTAGATCTAATTAACTATGTTTAGGCAGCGAAAATTGGAAAATCGATTATTGTCCTCTCTTTCACAAATACCGATAAAACTATTGTGTGTGTAAATTGACGCTCAGAAGGTTTGGTGATCCTTCATTTAACTGAAAAATATTTTGTTTCTGTTGTAACGGACCATCTTTCCTGATGAGGATACAACTATTATATCTATGTGAATTAAAACTTCCAGGAAGAAAATGTTTGCTCCCGAGCTGGGAGTTAGACGTACTTTTTGTTGAAATGAAATTATCTTTTTTGTTGTGGACCATTTCTTCCGTACATTACTGTCCTATTTTTTCAGCACCTATGACATTCTTCTTTAACTTACATTTTTTCCTAACATTCCTTCTCAACTCACTGTTTCTATGCGTTGGGGTTCCTGTACGGGAACACACCTTGTGCATAGATTCCAGGTTCCCTTAATTCCTTACTAAATGGGGCCTTCATCCTTCCTCACTTTGAACATCTTTGTTGTGGTAATGGAGGCTAAAAACAGTTTGTAATCGATCAATTACGGACCGTCTTTTTTTGGTTCATAGTTTTTTCAACTCCTATCACTTTTTTCAACGTTTAACGTGTTGCATTAACTTCATTGAATCTTGTTGTTTTTGTGCGCAATAAATCTGCGTGGGAACACGCTCGTGCGTGGGTTCCTCGTTCTCATAATTTCATACTAAATGGTGATGAACTCTTAACTCTTAGGAATATTCTTAACGTGGTTAGGGCGGCTTCAACTAACTTATTAACTAATCTATAAGCCCTAGGCTGTAGGTAGTATATACATATACAAACATCAACCTAGGTTTCCTTATTGTCCATAATCGATTGGAGTAATCAAAACATGTTCAAAAAACAGCTAATTCTAAATACAATTGAAAAAGGGGTAACAAATTTCAACACTTAATTAGTAATTTACTTGGGTATCCAGGTCAGGGGAAGTAGCAAGGTTCGTTTCATCCTCCAGTATTGTAACGCAGCATCTGCTTCCGCTCGAAACTCTTCTGTCTCATCGCCCTCCCTGCATAACGTGCCACGGCTCCCACTTGGTCATGGCGTTGTTCGGTTTTCCTTTCCGGCCGTGAAACTTGGGCCGAGCGCCGCAGATGTTGCAGAACCGCCTGCATCCTTTTGCTCTCTTACTGATCCACATATCAAATGAACTGGCGAGCGTGAAGCTACTTCTCAACTTCGCTGGGAATTCTGTGTGAGATATATTGACTAGAGTTTTCATTGAAAGATGTACTGGCGGGTTTGAGTTTTTCTTCCGGTACCTGTAGGAAATATTTAGCGCCCACGAATATGGGGTTGTTTGAAAGTAGATTTGTGATGATTCGGAATTTGGTTTCAAATATTTTTCATGGTTATTCGTCAATTGAAAATGCTAAAACCATAAGTCAACTATTTTCTGAATAATCCTACACGCGTAGAAGAGTTGACTCATTTCAACTCAATTTGTATTTTCATATTTAAGGAAAGAAAGTAGTCAAATCTTTGATGAAGCAAAACATTTAAAGCAAGTTGACGCATCGTTCCCTTCCCCTCTCTGTGTACTGAACGACCATTTCCTCATGTAGTCCTGCTCTAGAATCGATGAAATTAAGTTTTTTTAACAGTACAGTTTTTCCAGTAAATAGCTGGAAAAAATTAAAATACATTATGTGAATCATGCATAACACGTTCATTTCCATACTGGAGTTACTCAGTGGTTTAATAATGAATAATACTCAGTGTAGTAAAAATCTAGGGAGATATACTACAGTTAAATATTTTGGACTTTATAAAATTTTAAGCGTCACTCGCGTAAGTGTTGCAGGAAAACATGCGCTCAGTTATTAGAGCGGTTTGTGTTTTCGATGACGTCGTGTGATACTTCATTTCTTGTTATTTTTTTAAAATAACAGATTTTTCACTACAAATATCTTCGATTGGTCCGTTTACTTCGCCTCTTTTGTTTGCACATTCAAAGTTTTGTGTTTATGCTCGCAGAAAGTACATGGGATTGTTTGTTACTTAGTGTGGTTGTGTGAAATAAGTATTGGTGGTATATCTTTCGTCTACGTGAATGGTTATTCAAAAGCAACCATAGAACTCGAACTGAGCATTAAAAAATGCTAGTTAATTGTTTATAACGAATAGCGTTGACCCAGCTGCCCTTGAGATGGAAGCCATGTGCCGTGAGCTGCTCGCCCGCGAAGTTCTATCTCCGTCGGAATGCTCCAGCGGGAGGGACTGCGGACCGAGGGCCGTCCAAGAGTCTCCCGCACTTCCCAGATCCCTGGTGGACACCTTTAATTTTAGCTCATCATCTGCTCACTTTGGAAAACACATCACTGATTCAAGCCTATCCAGATCGCTCAGCGAAGCACCCACGCATTCGTTCGCACGCATGGACCACGACGATGTGTCGACTTCCCGGCGATTCACCAAACTCGAACACGACGACTTCAGTTATACAGACGCTGTCAACCCCAATGAAATAACCAGCGATAGAGTTCGCAAGAAAGCGTCATCACGTTTGAATGGAGACTTAATTTCTGATCGCCATTATTCAAACTCTATTGATTACTCGAAAATGGATCATGAGGTAGCTGAACCCTCTCAGACGTCGTTTGGGATGCTAGACCCTGACGATGCTCTGTATTCTCGATTTGATGAGGACTGTAGCGACTTTGCCTCTCCTCTCTCCGGTGTCGGATGTGGCGGATCTGCACAGTATACCTCCAACGGCGCTTCCAGTCTCCAGCCTTTCAGGAACATGTTACCTGACGACGACCGCAGAAGCACCGTCATGGATTCTTCGTCCCTTAGACTTGATTCTACCGACTCTTTAATCAAGGATGCCATCGAAGTCGATAATTTTTCCAATTCTATGCACTCCCACAAGTCCACGTCACCGCCCGTCTCTGGTGGAGTTCACGGTACTCAGGGTGACTCGAGGATGGATGCTGTACTCTTGGGCGACGTATCATCCAGCAGCGAAGTATCTTTTGTCAACTGGCAGAGCCCTCTTGAACAGGTTGGTCCGTTTGTTCCTCAAGGTGAAACCATCAGCTAGAACCGTCTCGTTTATCCCTAATTTAAACCTTGCCTGCATCTATGTTGTTGGATAAGCATATTGCCATGTTAGTGCTTCATGGGAGTTGTCGTGTCACCTCACACCTTCATTTCTTGCCCATTTTTTTGCCTTGGCTTTATTTGGCAATCCTAGTTATTGCTTCCAGCGTTGAATAATCGAACTACGGTAAGGCGGTACATAATTCTTAACGTGCTCACAAAGTGTTTACGGTTTTTTAAGTCGATTTAAGCTGTTCAGTATTTTAAAAAGTCTGTCAGCTTTACGAGTGTAAACTTGGTAAGCCCAGGAGAAAGTGTTAACTAGGTGTAACAAATAGTCAAGGTTCATTTGGTTTGAGACATTTTGTAACGTTTTTGTGTGAGTGCTATTTTTCGAAACTCGTAAGGTTCTTAATTATGGCTAAAGCTTTTGTAATACTTCAATTTCATCCTAGACGAAGAATTTCAACAAATGAGAGGTGCGCATTGTTATTGTAACTATTGAATTTACAATGGGTACAGTAATGAAAAATTCTATTCCGTCATCTTAGTTTTTTGGAGAAATTTTATTCAGTCGGTCATTGATGCTTTTTTTTGATACGCAGCCAGTATTCGTGGTTGAAACTTCTCAGCTGTAGACAACATTTCTAAGCATCATCCAGTAGAGTTTCAAAACTTCATGGTTTTGTCTCTCAGAATTCGAAGAAAGCGTTAACTATTCATCATTTTTGCTCTCAGAGAATCAGCTAACGTAGACGTTGTTCAATTTCCTCGACTTTTCTGATCAAGATACTCTTTAACTAAAGACACTGATTCCGTCTCATCGTATTCAGTATTTGTGATAATGCTTGATCAAAACTGTCATGATAGGTAAACTTAATCAATTGAGAGTGAGTATTTTCTTCGGTCTTGAAATTGTGTTCATGCGTGAGCGGATCATCGAGGTTCTAGAACATGGTTTGAGCGATACATGTACAATGACATGCTGCACATAACTGCTCAATGATTTCGGATAGGGTAGAAACTTTTTATCCTCTCAAATAATGTTATAGTTATCCTCTAATGCATTTTTCACAACGCTTACCAACACATAGAAAAGAATCTATATCATTTCTGCCACGCATAATTTTCTTGCTGATTCGTGGTGGCTTATAAGTTTTTCTCTCCTGTGTTTATTTACCGATTATACGGGAAAGAAATGACATCCCGGGCTAAGAGTTAGGTTGCCTTTTCTTTTGTAGAAGTCGAATAGGTTTCCTGTTTTCTTACGGCCCTTTTCTTGCGCTGCAGTGCTTTTTTAGACCTATTACTTTCTTCTTCGACAGTTGCCTTGTTTCATAAACTTCTTTCAATCATGCTGTTTCTATGCGCATGGTGTAGGGATGCATAATTCCCTTTATTCTACGCTAAACTAAGTTTTCCTCCTTCCTCTCCTGGGATCAACTTTGTTGTGGTTAGGAAAGCTCAAAAAAACTAACGGATCTATTCTTACTTGATCTAATACTTCGCATCAAAACCAAATAACGCAGAAACTAAATTAAATCTAGAATAACAGAGAGAATATTTTGAAAAGTACAGAAGTTTTCTTTTCGAAAATTTAATCCAAAATATAACGTGAATTGAATTAGTTATTTTGGTTCGCCTCATCTCACTTCATTTTTTGTACAACAGCTTTCTTCATTTTCACATATCACGCCACTCCACTTCTAACCCGTCTTACCATAGGTTCTCGACTAAGTATACGGCAGTTCAGTTCCCACTAACCCGTCTTACAATAGGTTCTCGACGAAGTATACGGCAGTTCAGTTTCTTCCCCTAATTCTAACTCTACTAGAGCACACGGCCCGTCAAAAATGATCGAATTCGATGCTGTTTGATAAAGCACATAAATCTTGTGATCAGGTTGGTAAAATATCAAAACACTTTGATTGCTTGAAAAACTGACAGTGCGCAATAAACGTATCTGTGAGTACCCGCGATTAAAATATTCTTGTTTTTGTACACTGGTGAAACTCGTATCACGGATACGGTCATTAAATACATCCAGCTTGAATCCAATGTGTGACAATTTAGGTCACTTCCTATCATATATAAACATTAATATTACGACATATAAATACTTAATAGCGTGACCGAGAGACAGACCAACCCGCCAACTAAGCCAGCAACTGTGTATTATTATATATTGGATTCTTCATGTAGTTCGTTAGGGTTCTTCATTTGCTGCGTTTTATTTCGTAAGATGTGTGAACTGGAATTTTAAAGCCAGGTTATGTATCGCACAAAGGCATTGTGCCTGAGGTGGTCCGTCCGCTGCATTGGTCACGAAGTCGTGCGATTTGGCCGGCCTTCGTGGTTGAGGGTTGAGATACGTTCTTGCTCGAGCGTCCAGTTTTGTGTTTCTTTCCACCATTCGGTTTTTGTGCCGTAGAATTCGCTCCTAGAGCAGCACTCGCGAAACATTGTTGATGTTTGGATTAAGCCTGCACGAATTGGAATAATTAAGATTCATCTAGTATCTGTCAGCCGTGTGAATAAGTTAGAAATTGGTTAAGAATGTGTTATAGATTGTGAAATCTTTAATTAACTATTATTTGACAGGAGGTTGTAATAGTTCTGAAAATATTGTTGGTGCCTGTTTTCCTCTTGAAATCTCCTCTCAATATTATTGAATGGAATTCAAGATTCAGAGATTCTTCGTGCATGTGTTTCTCTTCAGCATGAGTACAGGTTGTACTTTGATTTTTGACAGGCTTTGTCGCAAGGGTAAGTAGGTCCGGGAAAGGATGGTAGATGAAGGTAAATAATTATGATTGTATTGACTTGGGCTAAAGAGAATTTCTTGCCAACTACTCGCTTTCTATGAATGCGGGGAGCGACCAACCGCAAGGACTTGGTGTCGCTGCGCGATTCTCGTACTGACTTGTTAGCGGATACTTGCTGAAGGGCTTTTTACGAGGTGATTTGTTCTCTTCAATATCAGCTGCTGTCGGACTTTAATGCTCAGAGAAACTTGGATGAAGGTGCAGTCTCTAGAGGTATCTGAGTCCAGTGGCCTTGATGTAATTCAATCGTTTTTGCATCTACCAGTTCCCGTTTTGTGTAACATCGCTACAGTCGAGTGTTGCGGGTCTTACTGAAGGTTTGCGTCCTATTGTGCGTAGTTGAGTGCATTTTTTCCATTAGAGGAAAACACAATAGAGAAAGATGCATACCGTACAAACGTAAGGTTTTCAAGCAGAAAGTAAACCTACTGTGATGATTCTTTTCGGACTGATTGTGTGACACTTAGTTCTGATTTGCAATGCTGGTTTCGAACGCATCTGGTGAACTGCTCATATGTTTTATATTGGTTTCAAGCAAGTTGAACAAAGTGAGAATGCGCCATGTTACTCTCAAACGAGTCAGAAAAATTCCGTGGAAAAGAGTAATGGGTCTATCTTTTTGAACATGAGGTCGTCAAAAACAAAAATTAATAAAATCAACTAGGAGGCGAACTTTACGGTAAAGTTGTTTGCAATTTCTTTGCGAACTTTAGTGACGGTGACTTCGGCGAAGCATTTGCTCGAAGACTTGCACTGTGATATTCTGAGGAAAGAATATGTCTATTGTGTACGTGGGTCTCAAATGCATAACTTTGCCAACATTCCTAACTATACTCGTCAAAGTAAAAATCATTTGCCTCTAATTGAAAATCAAGTTCTTTCAAGTGAAAATCAAGTTCCTCAAAGTGAAAATTGAAAATATGTTCCTTAAACTGAAAATCAAATGTTTCTTAAGAGAAAACCAGTTCACCAAAGTAAAAATCAAGTTTGTCTTAAGTGCAAATCAAGTTCTATTCGGATGGAGTCTAATAAGTTCGGATAGGTTCAGTTAGGTTCGGTATGGTTTGACTGGGTTCGGATAGGTTCAGTTAGGTTCGGTATGGTTTGACTGGGTTCGGAT
>JACJUY010004181.1:22036-42301 GCA_014220935.1 Platorchestia sp. MABIK | reverse complement strand
ATAAGGTTACTGAGCCCATAACCTGTTAGACCAGAAAGGCCTCGTTCCATCTTTCAATATGGAGTACGGCAACGGCTAAAAGTACGAGATGTGGGGTACAGAAACACAATAGTTAAACTAGCAACTATATTGTAGGTCTGTCTCTCATGACGGCGAGAAGAAGAAGAAGGAGCTCAGTGAGCCTCCACAGGAAATTCAGACATGAACACAGAAAACGGGACGGAAGTAATTCATTGGGTGACTGCAGGAAACTTATTTGCATGTATAAATATATATACTGAAGTTAAATCTCAACACAGTCTGAAGATTAAATGGAAGAAAATGGAGGACGCGATGATCAAATCTTTTCAGTCAAAAAGCGGTTACGCAGATAATAACAATAAAAAGAAGAAATATGCACATTTTGATGCTATGAGTTTCCTTCTCACCGCCGCAGAGAAAAGAAGGTACAGTCTTGTCAAAAATTGTTGGTCCCATAGTTATGTCATTGCTATGATAACTTTATACTTTTATTTAACATATGTTGTACACTAATCATTAATGTATTTTTTGTAGTACAAGTGGCAACTATGATGACGACGCCTGCGGTGATGAAGATAATGATGAGGACTGTGACGAGCTTTCCTTGACCTATGATGCTGCTTCAAGGCAAACTTTACCTACCAAACGATCAACAAATGATTCTACCCAACTACAGTTATGCAAAAAACCAAGACAGCCTGCCAAAATTACCCCTTTTCAGGCATCCTATATGAGTAGCCTTGATAAAGCTACTAAGTCCCTCACCAAGTCCTCGGTTCCCGAAGACGCAGACAGGCTATACCTGATGTCTCTTCTCCCTGATTTTAAGAATTTGAACCAATCGAAGAAGTGGAAATTTCGGCAGTACGTAGCTAATTTCTTCCAAAATGTGTACCAAGCCCCACCAGCTACCAATCAATTACCTTATTCAATTAACCATTCCAAACAGTGGAGTGGAGCTCAACCGCCACAGTGGCCGATCCAAAGTTCTTTTCTTTCACATCCAGAAGTCCCATCCACATATCCACGAAGTTCCTTCTTTCACTCATCTCCGTCAGGCTCCTCAATGACACCAAGCCCATCACCCTCACCCAACTCAATGTGAAAATTCCAGCATAAGCTTATTAAAGGATTTAATGAATAAAAATTTCTGTATCAAATTCAGTGTTCAATGTTTTCTTATCCTCGCGAAAAATTTAATTTTTATTGGAACATTAATTTAAAGTAATTTCAGCTAACTGTGCCATATAGGTGTATAGAGGAGAAAAATATAATAGAACGACTGAAAAGGTTCACGTTAGATTAATTTTACGAAAGGGATATAAGGTCCTTACTTGAGGGTGATGGTCAACCTTTTCTGTGTACGTATTGCCATTTTGAAAGAAGAATATTGTTTGGTGAAGAAAGGACGTAACACTTCAAGCGGGTGATCGAAGGATGACATTGTCATTTGGTAATAAATCAAGAATTTATCACTGTGCTTTCTAGAGTTTTCATAAAAAACAGGAAACTTGTCTCGGCCACGGTGGTATGGGTGGACGGAATATCTCAGCACACGAGGCATATCCAACAATCATGCGCTTTCAGCAACGCACACAGTTGCAACATTTATGAAATGCGAAACCTCCATTCTGTTCAGAGTTCCAAACAGCACTGAACGGAAAAACGCGCGATAACCTTCACGGTTTCCTCGCCAATGTGTCATCTACACTACAAATGCGTTTTTACCGCGCGCGGTTGCGGTAGCAGATTCCCGCTGCCGCAACCGCATGGTATGTCACTACACTTATTTGAACTCCGTACGGATGTGTGATTCGCATCGCTCGTACTGGCTATACAAAGAACGTTATGGATGAAATCTCAGGAAAGTTACATCTATGTAAAAAATTCCAAATGGTAATTAATGCCTGTACGAAGAATTCATCAAAAGAAAATGGGCATTGAAGGGTTAGAAAGAATAAAATTGTGAGTTATACAGAGTGACTTTTTCGTCACATCAGTGCCACTAAGTGAATTTGCTGGTACCATGTTTGTTTGCAAGGCGAGGAAAGCAGGCAAATTTAATATTTGCTCCATGTTTAAGTTGAAAATTATTAAAAGTAGCTCTAAAACAAATTAACAATGCATTTTTTTGGAAACAGTGATGACAAATTACTATTTATTTATGTATAAGGACCTCATTTCAAATAAAACTAGTGTTTATCTCCTACAAGATTATCATTCCCTTCAATACCTTTCTATGGTGGTAAGAACAACCATGATACTGAAGTTGTTTTTGCGAGTGATTATGTAAGTGATGAACCGAAAGAGGAATATGAATTTGTCGTATTTGATCCTGACTTTATTGTTGAATCCAACAAAGACGAGGAAAAAGGTACGTTGCTAATCAGTGTTTAGAAAATATTCGAAATAAATGCCTGCACAATAATTCACTTCCTCGATAATTGATACCTGTAATATAGCGGGAAGTGTAAGTTCTAGTTAGACATACCAAAAGTTGGCAACGTTCGTGAGAGCAACAATCGCAGCCAGTCTCCTATTGGTTGCAGTTCCAACAACAGTACATGTTGGCTGCGAGTGTGTATATAAATTACCTAATGTGGCTAAGTATCTAACTTTCTAATTTCTAACTAATATACTTAACTCTACTCTGTCCTATATATTCCGCATTCTCTATTCCGCTCTACTCTTGCTGGCCACATGTCTGGTAATTGAGTATTGTAGTGTAAGGTATCTAAGAGGTGAGTGGATTATTTCCCTTATTGTAATGTGTCATTGCATTTGTCTATTGTCATTTGTCTATTGATGTGCTATTGTGATTGTGCTATGGATACAAATGNATTGTGATTGTGCTATTGTTACTAATGTACTACTATGTCTATGTTGATCTAATCTTGGATAGAAAACATAATAGAGATTTTCATGGATTATAACCTTTGCGCTTCACTAATATTACGATGAAATTATACGCCAAGATATGAAATTGGTTCGAGGAACCCAAATTAAATTTTGAAGGCCTTAATTTAATAATAATTCTAGTAAGTAGACAAATGTCTCTAAATTATGTTGATTCTCGTTGGAGTAGAGCTGCCGGTAATTGGAGTTGAAATTTATTGTGTTAAAACATCAAATAAAATTATTAAAAATTCGTATTTTAGATTTGAAAAAAAAAATCAAATATAGATTAATGTTTATCATTCCTATTTAAATTTTGAATACAATCATAAATTGCAATAGAAATTTTCTGACATCCGTAGTAATTTGTTTAACAAATGTCGTACAAGATCGTTGAAGTTTACTAATTACATCGAAAAAAGTTACACGTGGTAATTATGAAATATGAAATTTTATATTCTCACATGTTGTCAAATTATTTTTATTTGAAGAAATTTCGTTTCTATTGGGTGTGGTATAGAATTTCCATGACGTTGTGCGTGAGACTGTTACAAGCGTGCCTCGAGGTGGCCGCAAGAAAGCACAAAGGGGCTTTGTTTAGGTTCGCATACCGGCGTCTGGCTGGCGAAGCCGAGCTTTCGAGTCCCGAGAATGTTTGGAGTCAACATATGCCTACAACATAGCTTTGTTGTTAAACTATAGTTTTAACGTTGAAAGTATAGAAAATGTTGTTATACATTTGCAGTTATTGAAATTGAGTTGACAGAGAGATACATTGAACAAACATACTACAAATTCATCGCTAGCATGAAAATGGTATACAGAACATTAATGTAACATTAATTTATCGATTCGATTGATGACATCCTGCAAATGAGTATTCGTTTGAAAGAGGGGGACGAGATGAGTAAGTTAGAGAAATTAGTTTTGATCGTTCGAACATTAAATTTACATTTTAAATTTTTTTTTATCGGAGGTGTGGATTCGGTTTGAGATTCGACAATAACATTTACATTAAAGCAAAACTCATATCCCGACCGCTTATTCACCATTGCAATGGGTTTGCGTTTTTATCCCTCCGATGCCACATCATTGTAATGGATTTTCACCTCCGCCTCCATTGTAATAGATCGCGTGTTAGATTATTCGCTGGTGTATGATCTTTTCATATCGTTTTAATCGTCGTGACATATGTATATTCGCCACATTTATTATATTTTCTACCTTTTATTAATCATGATAAAGTATAATTGGAGCCGCCACCACCCTTAGAGGGAATATTTTCTATATAATTAAAATGTTTTAAATGATAAGTTTTCAGATTTTTCGGTAACTTGTTTTGCGGTAATTATTTTCAAAGCTTTAACATTCATTTCTTACGAACAATCGTCTCTTATTCTCTCCTTACTCATCTCATTATAAAAGGGTTAATAAAAAGGCATCTTTAAATGAAAAGGGAAATTATATGAAGGTTATCAATTTCATGACTGAATACGCATCCTACATACTTAGAAGTTTGAATGAGGAGCATAGATAGGCACACGAGGGAAACTCATCTTAGCGGGTAGACGTTGACAGGCCAATCTTTCACAGCAGGTCCACGGTTTCAGCGTCATGGCTGACAGGTAACGGTTGAGGTTACGCTCGGCGGCACAATATGATCACTTTTGTATAGCGAAGGTATGCTAACGTTAGTTATATATATTGCTGAGGGCGCGAATATGTTGATATTTAACTCGGCGTAGTAAGTTTATCTTTAATAGTTTATCTTCAGTATTTATCTTTAATAGCAAGAGGTAAACCCTCAGTCCCAGCCGGACCGAGGCAGTCAAACGTTCACAGCCGCACTTGTTTCTCGTATCGCTGCCCCTGCCCAACTGAGTATCCCTCGAATCACAACCGCCTCGATCGACGCCACGGGATCGACGCCACCTCCCTGAGATGCTAATTAGTATTTCTGATATTGATGTTCTAGGATATAAACAGGAGCTACTTCCTAAACAATTCAAATACATGGATAATTAATTCTTTATATATAGTTATACTAAAATCCCCATTTAGAATACAGAACATCAAGAAATATATAACATGTAATCGTACGTCGAAGTTCTTGGCAATTTTCTGTTGGCGTTACCTCCGCGTCATAACGACGTTCGATGCCCGTCCTGTCGAGGCGATTTTTCTAGAAGGTATGTGATGATATTCTCGCAGACTCAGTCTTAAAAGATCTTTTAGAACGTTTAATGGATTGCAATGCTGGCCAGTCATCTCCTCCAGTTCTTAGCATTGTTTCCTTTTTTTCTTTGGTCGTAGACCATAGACAGTTATACTGAAGAGTATAACACCATACACTCTTGAAACGTTCACTTTCGACGTGAAAATTATAATCGGTAGTGGAACTCTGTTACAAAGAGAGAGAGAATTCACATGACTCACAGCCTCAGAAGTTTCTCTCTGACAGTGCGGTGCTCTCACACCTCGAATGCATTTAGCGAACTCAATGGTGACTACGTTCAAGGAGTTTCCTCAGAAATAGACTTGATTCCCTTTTCCGTATATATTATGGAAGAAACTGACTTATATTGCAAATCTTGGTGAAATGTAGGAAAGTACAAACAGACCTTCTCACATGAGAATGATATCGAATGTATCAGCCTTCTCTGTTAGAATCACATAGAATGTGGCAACGGTGGTTAAACTCTGAATATGTTAATAATCATAATGTTAATAGTAATTGCAAAAATAATTTTCAAGAGGATTAAAATATAGATCATGCCTAAAACAGCAATAATTCCGACGTCGTCATGCTGACATTCAGGGCTCAGTCCCTCACGAAGGTGTGAGATCAGAACTGTCTTTAGCGCATTTTGGGGACTAGGTACTTCTCGGGGACACGTAGGATACCTGAACGATACTCAGAGGGGTATACTATTGGTGTCTGTCGTCGTCAGTGTACTCTAGTAAAATAGCGCTCCTCTACGGCTGCCTAAGCTACACATTACAGAATCAGCAACACTTGCTGGAGTGGTCTGTTTTTTTAGATTTTTTTTAAAGTACGCTTCGTCTTCCATTGGTTACTTGTCTGTCTCCCTCGTGGGGGAGGCCAGCGTCCCGGGCAACCGACCTTGTGCACGAGTGTCTTCGTCTTTCATTCTTTATTCTTATTCGTCTTTTCTTCTCATTACCATACTTACGCTACCTCTTGCGTGCGTAACGAGCTGTGGGTTGACAGAGAATTGTTGACTCTCAGCTGTACAACTCCCTCGTTACTCTGTGGATTCAGATCAAAATAGTAGGAAATGCTGATACACGAGTGAACATCTGCCACTAAGCGAAACTAACTGAATCTTTAATTTGAATATTACAAAGCTTCAACATCGGATATGAAGCAAACTGACTCGAAAATAGATAAAAAGTTCAAACAACTAGACGAAGTGAGGACGCAAACAGCACAGGTGACTATAACCCAGTTGACATCATGTCAAGACGTTGCAGTTATTGCTTCTAAATCAAAGTTTTTGGACAAAATATCAAGTGTGGAAAATTCTATGCTTCTGACTCTATACCAATATGTTGAAATTATCCTGTGTTGAACGTGATCTTCCTTGTCGTTTCATTTATTTTTAATTGAGTGATGCTGTAAAATAGGATCATAAAACAAAATTTTATCATCTGACACTTGTTCGATAAACATTTCGTGTATTTTGAACTCACTTTGACATTTGACATAAGTTTAAAGCGGCTCAGACGAACGAGTAAAGTTTAGAAAAAAACACTTATAATTATAGTGACTACTGTACATTTTTTTGCGACATCTACACACCAGTTCGGGTCTGGACACTTCATACCAAGCTACCACAGATCCATGATGCATTATGCTATCCCTGACAGGAACTATAGCAAGATGAGACTCTGTCGTGGGTTCCGTATTGCTATGGAAAAAATAACCAGCGAGTTTAAGTTTGTCAATGAAATGATGCTAAAACACGCAAATGATGAACAATGGGGTTTGCATCTTAAATACCAGAGCGGTTCAAGAAGACTTGGGCACCACATCGAACGCAAGTTGTCCCTGACGGAGCAATTGAGTGAAGGAATCTAATTAGGAATATGCGATTTCATGATTAATGTTATTGATCATTGATATTGTTATTACAGTGATGTCGTAGCAGTATGTCACGGTAATAGAAACGATAAAAACGGTAAAAATCATGGTATTGGTAGCAGTAATAATCATATTGGGTTACATGAAACCATAAGTCTGCTCATGGACTCAGCACATCGACCACGGCCTGGCTGGCTGCTCGACCTTGTAAGGCTTCTCTGTTATCGCTAATTTTACGATGCGGCACTCACAACCTCTTGAGTTTGGGTGCTGTTGTAATGTAAGTGAAATGCTTAGGGCAACTTTTTTATCCTCGTGAGGGAAAAATTGTTTGCTCTAGAATCTAAAGCACTGTTAAAATATATTTTCACTATGACTTGGAAATTCAGGCATGCGCAATTAATGGAAGACATCTGTCTTTCGCAACATTTTATTGATATGTTTGGTTACAGATTGGCATGCCACTAGCTAGATAAAAATTTGACCTTTGCATCATTTTCGTGGTAAATCGGGATTACTAACAACCATAAAGCACACATTTGGTACCTTATATTAAGGTATTTAATATGATCTTCTGACGTAAAACTTAAGATGTACAGGGTGTCCCAGAAGTAACTGACCCTTTAAATTTGCTAATAAAAAGAAAACTATGAACGCTAGAAAGTTAAAACTTGGTTTATTGGAATGAATAACAATTTATAGTTTATTTTCACTATTTTTTTTAATATAACATCTTTATCATTTATCTTATTTAATATCATCTTAGAATAAAAAGAAGAACCAGAGTAAAAATAAACATTACGTTTATTGCATACGTTTCGGAATTTTAAAAATTCCATCATCAGTGCTGAAACAGGAGAAAAAGAAAACTTTAAGATCCTAAGAAAAACACATACATATATCCCACAAAATTCTCTTAATGTCTAAAAGCCCTAATTTCTATTCTTTCATACACAAACAGCTGCATACTCACAATTTACACAAACACAAATGTACACGCTAATCCTGATACGCCCAGTGAACACACGCTATGCTTACACACACACACACACACACACACAGAATTACTGACGTAATTTCAGATATTTTAATTCACATTTTACTCAATTATTCATATTTTATTTTATTTTATTCAACTACTGACGTTATTATGTGTGTGTGTGTGTGTGTGTAAGCATAGCGTGTGTTCACTGGGCGTATCAGGATTAGCGTGTACATTTGTGTTTGTGTAAATTGTGAGTATGCAGCTGTTTGTGTATGAAAGAATAGAAATTAGGGCTTTTAGACATTAAGAGAATTTTGTGGAATATATGTATGTGTTTTTCTTAGGATCTTAAAGTTTTCTTTTTCTCCTGTTTCAGCACTGATGATGGAATTTTAAAATTCCGAAACGTTTGCAATAAACGTAATGTTCATTTTTACTCTGGTTCTTCTTTTTATTCTACGAGTAAGATTCTCTACGAATCGTCCTATTGGAAGTATAATATCATCTTATATCTTTAATATTATCTTATTTGATATTAATTTAATATTATCTTATTTAAGATAGTCTGTGAATAAAAATATCTGAAACGTGTCGACCTTCTGGGTTATTTTCAACCCAAAAACGAATACAGGAAAACTGGTCAAAAACAAATCAAAATATATCAGTCATGGGACAAAAAAAACACATATAAGAATCCTTTAAATGGCCGCTACGATTGTTTTGACAAATTAGGGCTCTTTTCCTTGTTGCTTCCATAATGCTCCCTAGTGTATCTGGCGAGAGTTGAGCTATTTCAGAAGAAATGTTGTATTTAAGTTCTTGTAAATTTGTTGGATTTGTTCCATAAACTCGTGACTTGAGGTAGCTCCTCAAGAAGAAGTCGCATGGGGTCAAATCTGCATGGAGAACGAGGGGGCCACGGGATATGTTTCCAAATCGTGAAATTAAATGATTTGGAGAGCAATCTCTTAACAGTGTTATTCCCTTCTTGTGTTTTTTTCTTGAGTAATTGTGTTTTTAGAAGGACTGATCCTTGTTTGAAAATGGATTCTGTAGTCACGTTGCACTTCTGTTATTGACGTCGTCTTAATGTAGGATTGCAGAAATCTGATTCTTTCTTGTTTGCTGTTGCGAACCATTGAGAAAATTTGAGGGTATGAAATAAAGCAAAATTTATTCAGTTTGAATGCTAGCTGAGTATATAGGATACCATTAAATAAACTATAAAAATGTTATTCTTACAAATAAAACAAGTTTCAACTTTCTAGCATTCATGGTTTTTTTTTTATTAGCAAATTAAAAGGATCAGTTACTTCTGGGCCACCATGTATAAAAGAAGCTAATAAAAGATCAGAGACAGTCTAATATTGACCACAATGGAAAACAACGTCAGATATAGATCGATGTGATGAATTAGATTGAGTCAAATCCTAGTATTGTGTATAGGTGGGAAAATTTCGTCCAAATAACAGGATAATACCAATTTCTCCTACGTCTTCAAATCTGCTAGAAGAAATCGTGATTTCACACTTGTAGTTTGCTATTTCACGCCATGTTATCAAAAAGTGCAAGGAAACACGTCTCTAATGAAATTATTATCTTATTTAAGATAGTCAGTGAATAAAAATATCTGAAACGTTTCGACCTCCTGGGTTATTTTCAACCCAAAAACGAATACAGAAAAACTGGTCAAAAACAAATCAAAATATATCAGTCATGGGACAAAAAAAACACGTATAAGAAACAACTCACTAATAAAACAGTAAAAATGTTCAGTTTCAATATTACATTAGTTGTAAATGGAAAGCTAATTACGTGTCATTTAAAATCGGGGTTTCTTCTAAATGCAAAAAGATTCTAAAATGCGGAGATTTATTTCATTAGATGCAGAAGAAATTACTATAATGTCGACTAATCAAATAGGAATATCGCACTTCTCTGCATGAGAACGGATTGAAGAATGGGAAGGTGTGGAAAGAAACTGGGTGGGTCTAAAATTCCTGCCGGCATGCTCTGTAACACGAATACCGAGGGCTCGATTAGTCGAGCCTACATACTCAGACGTACACTGTGCGCAACTTTATTTGCAAATGATAGAGAAGATCATATCTTTGGGCATTTTATCCTTGCGACAAGGACTTTCGTTGCGCCTTATTTTACCAGTTTGAAGTTTCATTTAAAATTATACCGATTCTGAACTCGTATGATGAATCGAAGAGGTGAAATTTAGTTAGCTAGCTCCAATCTATTGTGTATTTTATATGGAACGATGCTAACTAGGCTCTGGAGAACCTTAGGAGACATGGACTGACACGTTTACTGTCAAATGAGTGCATGAAAATAATCAATTTCCCATTTTTTTCTCTGATCGAACAGAAAACAGAAGTGTAACCGAGCTTGGTTAGGCCCGCCATTAGCGTACGCAATCAGATTCTGATATTTAAACTGTGGTAATCTACTAACGGATTTTCTAGCTATATCAGTCGGTAATAGCGTGCTCATTTTATCATTGGAGCGCACGAGTTACATGAAGTAGAGCTTCTCACATAAGTTCCCTGTTAATGTTCACACAGTTGAAAAGAGGTCGCCAAAAGCAATCATTAAAACAAACGTTTGACACAGTTTAACTGACCAAACTAAAAACTTTCAAAATTAGACAATAGCAGGGAATTTTGCAAGTCATGCAACTATGCTCTATCAAGTGTAGTCTCGCTCCAATTGCAATTTCCCTTTTAATTCGCATCAAAACATAAATACATGTGCAAAACAAGAGGGGCTTTGGACTTTAGATATCTTTACATAACACTTGTGCAATTTTAAGTCCCTCGCTCGCAGTATCATTAAATTTATGATGAAAATTATTCGGAGCTACTCAATCATTTCCATTTAATTTTATTTAAAATTGGCGCCATTGTTAAGACCAGTTGTATGACGTCATTGCTATTATGCCAAGTCTAGGATCAGGCCATCAGGTGAAAAAATCATTGATAATACGCAGTTCTGATCGAGCGAAAATCACGAAACAAAACTTGAACAGAACACGGCTTTATCTGCTGTTGCGTTTTGAGGTGAGCACGATCAATGCCTGCACCAGGCTTGTTCCTAGACTTGACACCATAATACTGACGTTTCACTAAATTCGTCATACCAATCTCCCAGGTTCAATAGATTTCGACAAGAAAAAATTCGTTGCTCCAAATATTTTCTATGATAAATTTCGAAATATAGTGCGAAAGTTATAATTACATATGTGAACATAAAGATATGCAAAGTCTTATTATACACTTGGGCTGATCAATTGTTTTCTTATTCTTCTATGAAGGAATCGTTGTCGCGATGTAAAGTGGTACAGCGCTCTGTGAACGGGTTGTGTCTTAAGCATTCTTTCAAATGAAAATGTATAATTTTAAGCGTTTCTCGTTAGTTTGATGACCTGGGTTAAATTTGCGTGTCACAGATGATTCTTGACCATCTCGTGTTACGTAGATTCAATTCATATTGATCCTATTTTCAAGAAAATTAAGGAAAATTTTGTGAAATAGTCATACTCTATGTAACGAATATTTTCCAGCAATTAAATGAGTAACCTTCAGATATAGAAAAAAATATGTGAATACATCATTTCCCAAGTTAAACGTCGCAAGAGTTTTTGCAGATAGATTTGATTGAATTGTGCTGTCTACATAAACACATTTGATATACCCATTCTAATGACGCAGGCCAACGCCCAGCACGTATTTCTATAGTATCTGAGATAAAAATAGGGAATTGAACTTTTTACACATTAAATCCGGAAAAAATGTCTCTTTGGATATCTCTTTAAAGCTTCCAAACCTTAGTCAGCTCCGTTCAATGAGAAATGTATACTTTGACCACAATTGGTTAAACTGAAGTTAAATATTAAACTCAAATTTACAGCCAATCATAGTACGCGATTTTGAAAATCACAAATTCTTGTTTGGATCATGCCTTCATTTAGCTTTAATTAAGTATTTATGAAAATTGAGTTTGTGACTACTGGTCGGTCAGTAGCATCATGGAAATCCCCTCCGTGGCCACCCATGGCACACGTTGAGGTCAAAGTGTTAATTGGAACTGACTGAATTTTGCCTTTTCGATTCATCATAGGAGCGAAAGCTTTGACCACTCCAGTGACGCGATTGCTGTGAGCTGGCCTGGATATACAGGAGACACTAGGCATCAGCGCACAAGTCCATGTTTGGAAAGTTGTTGGAGAAACTCAGTGATTGGTAGATACGCTGTGACGTAAAATAACTCAGTGACGCAGATGTGCTGCACAATGACGTCATAGGATTTGGCGCAGTTTCATCACAGCACTGATCGGTGTAGATATGTCAGCTGCAGAAAGACAAACTGAAGATCTATAGCAGCGCAATTTCCTGGAATATGTTTAAACATTTATTTAGATACTTATTTCAGGCCTTTCAGTTCCAGTCATGGAGTTATGCTTATTTCGTCAAAGAGTTATAAAAAATCTTCTTGCAATACTGCTTCAGCACAGAATTTACAAGCTTACCAATTAAGAATAACAGAACTACAAGAGATTGAGTGCATTGGATGTTCTGATTAAGCTACGTTTGATTATTGAATTTTTTTACTTAAAGAGCATAATTCAACCACATCAACCTTCAAAAATTCTTGCGACGTGTAATTGAAGATTGACGAAGAGATGCCGGCGTCAGTGAATGATCAGCTATATGAATAAGTATTCTAAGATAGAGAGTATTTTACATGATCTCTAACGACAGTTGTTTAGACGCATTTATAATAATTAAATAACTCCACAGCACAGTTGTTTTTGCTTTCAAAGTAATTTAGCTCGTTGAATGCTGTAACTTCTCAAACAATGAAGGAGGAAAGAAAGGATATTTTCCAGATAAGTCCGTCACTGATGCAAAACACAAGTTCACCCACTTGTAAAGCTTTCGAAATAATGTACCAATCTACTTTAAATTCCCTCAATCGAAAAAATGTTTTTATCTTTTGTTTGAGAATAATTTGAAGTCGATAGGTCCATTATTTCGAAAGTTCAAAGTGGGTGAGGTTATGTGTTGCATTAGTGGCGAGGCTTATTTGGAAAAGATCCGAAAGAAAAAAGGTTTCTTTTCATCTTGTCTTACACTCTCGTCTTGTAGGAGTCACATCATTGCACAGCTGTTCATGAAAAATTGTTAACGTTAGAGTTGATTTAAAGTAGAGTTTCTGCAGAATCACTTGAATTTCAAACTAAACTCCTAACTGGTAAAACGTGGAGCAACGAAAGTTCTTGCAATTCAGCAGTTCGCATACCTTTCCTCAAGGCCAACGAACATGAAACATTTTCTTCTTAAAATATCGTTCTCTCCACAGAACTAGGGACAAGAATTGTACGCATGGTACGCACACGCCTTGTATATTTAAGTAGCGGCCTGTATCACATGTGACAGTTGACCGTCAGCTTTTGCGGAGTAAAGAGGTCGATAGTGAGTTCATCACGAGTCGTGTGGTATACCTGCAGTTTGTCTCAGCGCTATGGAAATCAGGAATATATTGTGAGTAAAATCCGTGTGGTAACTGAAAATTTAATTGAGGTGTTATAATGACGAAGTTATTAATGAAAGCTAACTGCTTTAGGAACAGCATTTAAGTCTCCGCAATCCATGCTCCAAGGACTAATTCTCAAATTTACCGCAAATGCCATTCCCGTAAATGGGTGGAAGCGAAGTCAGGTGTTTAATATTACTCACCGTAACAGGACTGCGATGTTGACTTTTACTGTACTCTTGAATTTGACTGCACCCGTGAACGAATTCCCTAATTTCACTAGAAGGAAAAGTCGAGTCTTGTAAGCCCTGTGGGGGATGAAAGTCTTCCCCAGATGCCTGAAGATGCCGTGTGTGTTCAATGGGACAGCCTAAATAAGAAACAGTTACTTACAAGCTTACTGTCGCATCGGAAATAATTTTTTTTTGTCAAAGCTATTAATTCATTCGTGAACAAATTTTGAATTAGCAGATTAAATACTTATTCGATCAAATTTGATTCCTCTTTATTTTTATTAGGATAACTTCCGAATGATTCAAACCTTACCAATGAATAGCAATTCTGGAAAAAAAAAATTGTCACAAGAGTGTTCAAATATCAGGGAGGAAGGAGAGATGGAAAGACCCAAGTTAGGAACTGTGAATTATTAGTGAAGTGAGCGAGTTAGTTTGTGTGTGTATCTCTAGCGAGTTGGTTATCAAAAGATGCTCTGCTACCACCAGTATACAGTCTATGTGGGGAGAGATAATTTCTGTTACGGATCGTTGAGTTTTCAGAATTTTGTAAGCATCAGCGGTAAATGTGTAGCGTTTGGTAATAATCGATTTTCGAATTTTTGGTGCCGAAACATAGTTAATAAGATCGAAATAAACAAGTTTCCTACTATGCACTTTTCGTCGCAAATGACTATTTTACGAGTTATAGCGGTATGGTACTTATCCCAATTGCATTGTTGCAAGCGCAGGAAAAGCGCGCTCGATCATTCGAGCGCGTCGAAAGGAAGAGTCCATTGCAGTGTTGCCATACAACGCTCTCAAAGAATTTCTTTCCGCTTCAAAGACGTGAGTTGGGGTCAGTAATTTACTGTTATAACTCATTAAATACTCATTTGCGACAGAAAAAGCATTGAAAAAAAATTTATATTTCGATCTTATTAACTATGTTTCGGCACCAAAAATTCAAATTCGATTATTACCAAACACTACACATTAACCGCATCAGCGAAGCCGGATCATTGGTGTCGGCATTAACTGTCTCCACTGTCAGGTTAGGTATTTTTACTGGTCGTATTCGAAGGAACGATTGCGAACTAGTAATTTACTGTGACCATGTTTGACGTAAAGCGTCGAACATGGCGCTGGCTCGATTGAAGTATTCGTGTCCTGCGTCAGCTTGGTTCAGATTCGAAGTTCTAGTGTCGGTTAAAATTTGAGTGCGTGCCTACACAACGAAAAACACAACAGCTCGTGAAATTCTGTGCCTCAATCCAGATCTCAACCTCTAGGTTAAGTCCGTCTTTTCGTTTGGTCTTTGCAGAATTACTGCATTGTGGTGGTTTGGATTGTACCTCGCATGTTCGAATTTCTTCAGTAGGCAATCAAACGGCTTTCAAAAGGTGAAATGTTAAGCCTATTGTTTAATGACGTTCATTTCACATTAAAATGGTAATCGCAACTCACGACTGTCCCTCACGCGCACGAATGTGGTCAAGTTGATCGAAAATGCTATTTATATTTTGTGATGCCTGGATCACCCGTGTTTCCTGTGCTGTGTATGGCGCGTCAGGCAATGTTTTGTTCGTGTTTTTGTTCGTCATGCTCCACTTCGTGCGCAGGTTCCGTATCTAGGAAACTCCGCAAAGTTTACTGAAACTGTGTTTACGTGAGCCGACTTCAAGGATAAGGTATTAAAACTTACGGATTCTCGCTGGTGTGATGAAGCGAACATGAAGTTTAGCTTGTCAACTGCCCTTTTCTAATTTGAAATGTTCTCTAATTCATTCCGTTCGTGAAGAGCTTATGACCGGAGCTAATGTTGTCAAGTTAGCAGAGTTTGAGTTTAGACATCAAGCTTATCTAAGCAGTATACTGATTACTTTGCATAGATTACTGATCATCTAGAAATTTAAAAGCGAAGAAAATGCTAATGAAAGTAGTCTCTTCATTTATATAAACGATAAATCGAAAGCGAACCGGAGACCAGCTCCATCATCAGTTCTGTAGAACACCAAGTGTAATCAACACTACGTCAAGGATGAAGTCACGATCGCTAGTGAATTCCCGACTCTATACATCCAATTGAAAAAGAAGGGAAAACTAACGGAGAACTTGGACATACATTAACGATCTGAAAAGGATACGAGCTCAGCTTTTTGCTTCTACGAATAAAATTACCAATTTTGGAAGCATTTTCTTCGCTTTGAAGTTTCTAGTCAAGCTTATCTGTAACATAATGTAAAGATATTTCATTTATATAACAGTACATACAAAGTTGGGTGGTTTGTCTCTCCGTCTCTAATCACACCCTGTTAGGGGTGTGAATATAACATTGGCTGCGTTTCTTTTTAATTAAACTTTATTTACAGCTATTGCAATGCATTAAAACCTTCTCCAACACAAAAGCTGCGGCATTGTAAACGGAGGAAAGGCACCATTATGAGCAGTTCATTGAGAAACAGGTTTACGTATGAATTACAACTCTCATTAACAAATGGTGCTGTCATTATGAGGTTGTGGGTGAACTTAAATTTATTTAGTTAGTAATAGATTCTACAAGTAATTAATCTTGCAATTATTTGAGTTTCCACGTCAATAAAAAGAAAAACAATTTATTTCCGATAAAGTTTAAACATGAAATGTTGAAACATTGGTTTGTAAAATACCTTAACATCTTTAATTTGGTATCGTAATACCCTTGTAAAATCTTGGAACAAAAAATGATTGACAGGAAAGCACAACAAAAATGAGTTCCCTTCGTTTCGTAATCTGATTTTGACAGTGCGAGTAAATAAGAGAACACAACCCTCGTAACACTTAGTTGAAAAATACATTCGTTTGTGCGCACTCATTTTGAAATAAAAGCGAAAATCGCATTCAAATACCTTTACTTAAAGATCCTCATCATCAATCTGACGTTGGTAGACGAACAACGTCATCAAATTTTTAGCTCTGCGTTTCCTTAAGAACAAACTGAATGCGAAATGATTTGTTTTAGCTGAGAACACCGCAACTGCGGGCGGCTAACAGTGTTGTCCTTGACAAGGCCTTCCTTGTTGTTACTTCACCTCATGCGGACCTTTGTAGTTCCTCAAGGACATGAGAAATAACCGACGTCTTCACGTAAGCGTATCCTTAACTGCGCAGTATTTTTGCAGTTTGAGCGCCCACGTTATTGAGTGGAAAATTGAAAAGAAGCCTGCTCCTTAAGTTGGCATTGTAAATGATTACGAGTAGATCACCATTTAGTTTAGAATTCATTTCTAATGTCATTCTTTTACTTCAAATGGTTATATTGCATCCTAAGAAAGATTGATAAGGTGCATATATTACGTTCACCAGAAAATAATCTGTGAAGGGTTAATGAGCTGCGTTATTAGGCGGAACTCAGAGCTGCACCGCGTCCGGCGTGTGTGTGTAGTGCGTGTGCAGAGCTCGTGGGGCCGTCTCAGGGGGATACAACTATTGTATCTGTGGGAATTAGCGATCCTACCCAGTCTAACTTTTTTGCCGCCTGCATGCATGTTTTTCGCCACCCCACCAATTAAATTGCTTAGTTGGCGAAAAACACGCATTCTCCGGCGATAAAGTTAGACCAGGTAGGGGAATAAGTGTGGGCCAGAGCTAAAGGTTATAAGCCTTTCGGATATTTTCCAGATAAACCACGTCACTAATGCAAATAGTGCACGCGCGAAAAGTTAAGCCGTGCCACTTTTTACCAGCTGAAATAAACTTTCTGACGCTTTCGACTCTCGTTCATGACAAGGAGTCGACAATACGTTATTTGCAATACGTTCTGACAGGTGGAGGTGTAATGCCCGACAGTGTCGGCAAGAAATCGGTCTTCGAAAGGGAACTTGGCTGGAGCGGCCTAGGAAGGAGTTCATGACAGTTATTCTATTCATTTATTACTGGTCCAAAAATCTGACAACAATCAAAATCTGCTCAGAGTAGTTACATCTACTTGTGTGAGCTCGTTTGGAGGCAAAGGTACCGAAATCCGGACCTTTTCATGCAAATTATTAATTACATGTCCCAATTTCACCCTCTTCATTAAAAACTAAAAGTACAAGTTTCATATTGGGTGGCGGGGGCGGGGATTTCTTTTTTGGGTGGCGGGGGATCAACTTTTTGGTGGGGCTTACCTGGAATAAATCCAACCTTCCTTCTGTTAAAATGAAATAAGTGTTTTGTTCTGTTACGGACCATCTTTTTTCGGTTCACTGCTGTCCTGTTTTTCAGTACCTACAAGTTTCATGAACTTTCTTCTCAACTGCTTCTGTACACTTTGTGCATAGGTTCTGCGTTTCCTAAACTCAATACTAAATGGTGCCTTCCTCTCTTTGGAACGCGTTTGTTGCAGTTAGGGAGGCTTAAACTAACATTTAATTTAATAAAACCTCTCGTGGGACTCTTGCCTGCACAACACTTTCCCTTCTCGCTACCACACCCACGCTGTGGGAACTGCTTTATGTTCCTCTAATACGGTGCTGCATCAAACCATTCACTCGACTACTACGAGCTGTAATTTTTAAACTGTTTTTTGCACCTGAGGATTAAACAAGTCTGTGCAGTTACACAATTACTGCGTTCAATCATTTATGGAACTGCTTTTTGCTCCAGTATATGACAGTTCTGTAGAGTTATTTGGGGAACTGCTGTTATCAGTAATTCACGGAACTGCTTTATGCCACTATCCATGGGATTGCTCTGTTCCGGAATCGGAGTACAGTAATTTGTGTAACTGTTTGTTTAATAATTTAAAGACGGGCAGCAATTTATGGACTGTGTTATGCAGGATGATTTAGAACTGCTTAATGTAGTAAATGAAGATTATGCTGTAATTCGTGGAACTGCTGCTTTAGGACGGGCAGTAATTTATGGACGGCTTTAACACGCTCATTGCCGATTTACCATTAGGTAAATTGCTTATTTTCTTATCGATGTGAATGAACAGCATTTAATTTATTTGAAAATCTTTTCTAGAAGAGCCTTGAGCATACGAGATAAAATAACATCATGCTATTACATTTTCACACTTCTTAGGAAAGATTCAATTTTTCTTCGAACAGTAAAGCCATTTTTTAAACTCTGCTACTTACAACCTTACTGAACATGAGTTGAGTAAGCGAAGATGTTAAGCAGTAGTATATGGAACTGCTTAATTTAGTAAATGAAGATCATGCGGTAGTTTGTGGAACTACCTTTCGGTATAATTTGAGGAACTGCTTCACGACTGCACGGAAAATTTGCACATGTCCCCAGCTGTGGAGGGAGCGCGTCGCAACGTCCTCGCAGCGCCGCACAGAACACAGCTCTGTTACCGCGCCGCGCGTCCTGCCCAGTTCCGTCGTGCTGCTCAGCTTCCAACTGCGTTCTAATGTTCCTGAAATGAAGCGTTTCTGCTCTTTTTTGAAGTACGTAATGCAACTGACAGCATGAACAAACATTTGGAGTTAGGTTTGCCTACAGTACTGTAGCTGTATGATATGCACGTGTACGGCACTGTTTTTGTGTGCATATAGTAGGTCAAACGTTTGTAACTGTGTCGATGTAGGTTACCCCTCTCCCCCAGAGGGCTTACGAACTGTTGTATCTGTGTGAATTAGCGCTTCCAGGGGCAAGATGTGAGGACTTGAACTGATGGGTAGGTAGGTCTTCGTTTTGTTGAAATAGAACAGATTGGTTGTTTTATTACGGACAATCTTTTTTCGGTTCACCATTATTTTTTTCAGCGTTTGTTGGATTTCGTAAACTTTTCGCATCTATGAGGAAGATGCGAGGTCCCGAGCTTAACGTTTCCTGCGATGGGTTAAGCTGAAGTTCAATATTGAATTGAAGTTTAAAGTCAATTGTAGTGAGCAATTTTGAAAATAACAAATATTAACTGGATCATGCCTTCATTTAGCTTTCATTAAGTATTTTTAAAAATTGAGTGACTAGGTCGGTCAGTGGTTTTGTGAGAATCCCTTCAGTAACTACCGGTGGGTCTCTTCACAGGAAACGTTTTACCACGTTCCCCGCGTATTGGGCGTGTACCATCCGGTAAATTCCTAATTTACGTACCTGTATAAATGAATGGCATTTCATGTTTCACGATCTTTAAAAAAAATGTTATCATAGGAGGTTAAATGTTCCTGTGCATTTGCATTTTCATTTTTCTTCGAAAGGATAGAAATGTGTTCAAGCAGTAGAGTCGATTTCCCAATCCTGCTACTTACAACTTAACCAAATAAATCGTTAACAATCGCGGAAACGTGGTGTACGTGTTAAGGTTAGGTAAACCTTCTTGTTGTTGAAATGGAACAGGTTATATTTTTGTTACAGGGTACCTTTTTCTGATTCACTATTCTGTTATTCAGTGCCTACTACTTTTTTCAACTTTTAACTACATAGTTTCATAACCCCTCAGGGGGATTCAACTATTGTATTATTGGGAATTAGCACTCCCAGGGAGAAAATGTGTGAGGGCCCGAGCTGAGAGTTAGGTAAGCCTTCTT
>JACJUY010004180.1:45137-65920 GCA_014220935.1 Platorchestia sp. MABIK | reverse complement strand
GCGTCATGGCGTCCTGGTGTTAGTTATAAGGCATTTGAAAAACCAATGTAAAAGGTGATATGTGTCATGCTTCAATTGGAAATAAAGCATCCGTAGATGCCGATGTTTGTGTATTTCTGATCAGTCGTTAAGCCAAATAAAAAAAGTAAGTTAGTAGCAAAAGAGAAAAACATTAGAATCATTTGAATAAAAATGAAATTTAAAATGAAATGTTCGAGAAAATTAATTCCATTCAGGGATAGTTAGAACAGAATACCCTTTTGCAAAAACTGAAGTCGAAATCCAGTTCTAAGAACAGTAATTTACGTGCGCGCGTGCTCCGAGCGAATACATTTTAATTTTCAAAACACAGGCACTCCATTAGGTAGAGACCCCTATAAAAATATTTACAAGAGGTGAAACAGACACATGGTCATACCATTTTAAATAAAGAAAGATATTAAAATGGGCAATCGCATTTCATTCAAAATGAATAAAACATTTAAAACATATGATACAAGAAGGGGGCAAAATGTTTGCGTCTGGCATATGCACACAAATTTTCCATAACTTCGTTTAAGGTCTTATATACTTACTGTAGGAGATTTGATTCAGATCCATTGATGTGTTGAGTGCTTGAATACTTGTGTCTAGGCTGCGATGTACAGGAAACGCCGCACACGAACATTCGTTGCTTTTGTGAACAGAAGCTTCAGAAATAAGTGGGGAGGCGGCTTACTCACTCTTTCCTGAGGCCACCGCTTCCCGGACACTCTTTGCAATCACCTCAGCTGAGCCACAATACATTTGTTTGTCCTTTAAGATCCCCCTGGACTCTCACGTGGAGACAGAGGGGGCAAATTTCACAAAACATGAGATCGGGTGGAAACGCTTTGTGCTCGGCAGTAGGCATCCATGGAATGTTTTACCGTGTGATGTGAGTCAACTGCTACTGGAGATGAAGCACTGTTTACTTTGCTTTTCGCAAAATAGAACTGTTAGTATTTAGAATACGTAAGAATAAAGCATAAAATAATGTTTTGAGCATGGTCAATTTTGAAAATCCCCTAACATATGCTATTAGAATGTTTTGATATGCGATTTGAGCCAGCTGAAGATCACGCCTTGCTAATTTTGCTTCTAGCGAAATAGAAACGGTCAAAATTAAGTACACGTTAAGAAAAAAGCAAAAAAGAATTTAGCGTAAAGTAAATTTACAAAATCGCTTGCATGTGCATTCAAACGACTGAATCTAAAATCAAGGGGATAAATTTTTCACGTTCACGAAAGTCACAGGAATTCAGCATGTGAAGCTTATGAAGCTGATCAAAAGCAAAAAGCCATAATTTTGTGCTTTTGCACACATCAGTTAAACAGAGTGATTCGTTATAGTTAGAAGAAGCAATAATATTCAACAATCAAAAACGCTCTTCAGTGCCAAATTGAGTAAGAAAAGTACAGTTAGTCATCGATCGGCCACAGCTGAAGCTCGAGGGAAGTCAGACTGCGCCTGTAGTCCTGTGGTTGCAGTAATAATAATTAAACTTTGCGGATGATGTATTGCTCAAGCAAACACCCGTCACGTCCTCCTAAAAGTGGGCAGCAGAGTCATAAAGTGATTTTCGGGCTCGTGGCTAAATGATCGTGAACCAAAGGGTTAAATAATTTCGTCGAAGGAAGTTATTAAAGCGAGACAGCGTTGTAGATGCCGACGATTAGGCAGAGACCAACTGTTATTACTGATTATTCTAATCGATCCCAGAATTTAATTTTGAAAATTTGTAACTCCAAGCCTCAAACATCCGTTGATGGAATATCAGCTTTCATTTTTGTATTGGAACTGAAGTACAAAATTTTATCAAACACTTTGAAATCAATAAAAGAATTGTAAATGCAACAATCAAAAAGGTGAAACGCAAAAATGGAGTACAGTTAAAATTGCTAAGTGATAGAGTAACAATGTGCTCAAAAAGCGAGCGAGTCTGCTTTTTTTACACGCCGTTTAGCAGACGCAGAAAATGTCGCATTACGGGAAAAGTAAAATATTGTAGCTAATTTATATGCATCGTCATCGATGATCGGAGAACTCATTTAATTAAATTTGAAAATTATTTCTGCAGAGGATATAGACATTCATCTCTAAGTTGTTGAACTATGTATTGTCTGCAAAAAATTTCATATCGCAGTTAACTCCCTTTCATTTGATCGCTAGGGTTGGATTGAATTTATACCTTTTCGTTTTAACTCGTACATGCGCAGCGCAGCGCCGTCATTTCAGCCTCGCATAACGTAATATGTTTCGATGTGGAAGTAAATTCAAAGGGAAAGTAGTCAACGTGCCAGCGTCACTTCCTTCTTCTCTGAAGACAAACTGGCACGAGATAAATATTACTGGATCCAGTTTTTAATGGGATATTATGAAACACAATTTATTGATTGGTAAATTTTCCTCTTGCAGCTTCAATGAGTTGTGTTTTTGTGAATGATCTATGGTCAAAATATGTTCTAGATGATTGCTAATTCATAACCCCAAAAAATGTGCTGGGAAACTCATTATTTTATTTTCTATATTTCGTTGGTCTGTGTCGAAATTTGCGTCCATGATACAAGTGGAAACAATTTTATTTTTAAAATTGGATCATTGGAAATTTTGTAAGATGCTAAGGTTCTACCTGAATATGATTCGTTTTTAACTAGAAAAAAACTGCAGTTCTCTCGCAGCATCATGCGAATTGGTTTTAGCTTCTTAATAAAGAATCATATTTAGCTAGGGCCCTACTTTGTAACGCTTCTCGTAGAGACAACCAGGTTAATTTTATGAAAGTAGCATTAACTTCATTGCTCTGGAGTAAGCTGAACTTCTTCATAATATAAAAAAAAAACACATTAGCTGGACAAAAGTAGCAGGAAAACACCACGTCCGTCGAAAATTTAACCTACCTTAAATTAGATTTAAATCCCAAATAATATCTAACGCGTCTGAGCCAGCATGCAGTGATAGAAAGATTCAGAGGGTGAGCTTACCATCGATCTCTTAGCTTTAACAAATCGACAATTCCAATTCGGGAAACCAGCAATGCTCCGATGCCTTGGATTCTGAGGCTATCCGAGGATTGTGAACGGGGCTCGCAATAAATAATAATGAATGTATTGAAATGCAGGACTTGTTCTAGCGAAAGTGACGCAAGGAGACAAAAAATACCATTTTTCGCTGATTTAAAATGCAATGCACACCCGCTGCGGCGCTCGTATTTTTCCATGGATAAAACTCGCAGGAATCATATTAGGTGCCTTGAACTTTTCAACGGATTTGTTAGATGATCATTAGTTATCTCTCCTCCTCTAATTAGATTTTTTGCGACCTTGACTTTCCCTCCTGCTAATTGATGTATCCCGTCTCTGCTGTCACCTACAAATTCTGAAATTTACCTCATTCTATTTCTGACTGATGCGATTGTGTTCACACGCAATCAATTATTTACATGAATCGACTTGTTGCAAAATGTCTTCCTTCCTAATTGTGCAGAATGTTGTTTTAAAAATTATTTCCCATTAATGATATATGTAAATCCAGTATGTAATTTCACTTAAGAGCGAAAATACTCAGCGCTTTCAAAAATTGTGAATTGTGAAAAATTCTCACTTACATATGTTTGATCATTGTTACACCATCAAAAGTGGCCATTGAACGAGAATTTCTATTATTGTTGCATTTGTCAATTTGATCTCACCTTTTGTACACAGATATAAAAATAACTTTACTCTAATGAAATCCCAAATCAAGACCAAAGTTCTTAACCCATGCATAATTCTTTTCATGCTAGATGTAAAATTTCGAATTTCCGACCTAAATTCTGCCAATTTTATAAAAATCTGCGTTTAGTATTCGTTCATGACCCATGCTGACAACAAAACGAATCCTACGCTAAGCTTTGCCAGGCTTTGGGAAGACAGAATTTCCTGAAAGCGAGACTTCAAATCCAAAGCTTTCCAGCCGCCCTCTGTGTGTATTAGTACATGACTTTCCAAATAACTCCTAGATATTTGAAACAAGGCGTGCAAGATCAAAATTGTGCGTCTGATAGTGAAGGCGTTTTAGTTGTTTTTAAGAAAGGATATCTGCTCATCGTCTGACACTGAAATTTCTTGAACGTAGTGATGGTAGCAAATGTAAGAAAAGGTTTTGGGGGTGTGGGTAGCCAATGTAAAGTGTCCTCCCCATCGCAGCTCGAGACTATGAGAGAATATTTCGTCTGAGAACGTGATGGGCTAAAATAACTTTGACTGTCAACATTCAGCGACGTTTCAAATGCTAGCTAAAAGAAACGTTAATTTTAATGTTTTCTGAGAAAACTGTATATAATGTTTTAAAGAATTTTTTTTCCTGATGCGTAGAAAATTATCTACAAGGAAACAAATTGTACTCAATAATTCACAGTGTCCAACAGAAGAAAGATGGGGAATTTATTCCTTAGAATAAGTCCTCCTGTAGCAAAAACTTAACGCAAAATCTCACTGTTAGATGATGTTAAATAGCGCAGAATCTCCCGGTCAATTTATAACGATCAAATTATTTTCTCTTGAGCTAATGCATAGATTTGAATTAGCTAGAAATTCTTATTTAATTAGAATTTAATTCAACTTCTCTCGCTTTGTAATTTTACCTACTAAAATAGTTTATAATAGTTTACACCCTATCAGTTATTTCCGTTTGAAATTTAATATTGTCATTGAAGTTTAATTTAGAATAGAATTCTAAAAAAATGTCCTTGGTATTTTCCATCCGATCAAATGATGTGTTTACAATATGCTCTACAAAATCTTTAAATAAAAATGTAAATCTATTGTTCAAAACACAGGTAAATTAACAATGAACTATAAGAACACAAGGAATCACCAAGCGAAGATCAGTTATATTTTCCAAAATCATAGTTATGTGGTTGACATAAGCATGCTATTATATTGTTTCCAGCACACATTCTGTACTGATTTTCACCATCACAATGTTAAAATAATGTTACGTTCTTCCACAAAGTTCAATTCAATGAAACCCCGGGGCTTTTTACCTTGCTTCCAATCATGAATTTCAGCTAATTCAAAAATTCATTTGTGTATTTTTCATGAAGATTTTATTCGAATTCGAATCAATATTTCGAAAAACAAAGTGTTTTTGAAGCGTACTTTCACGCATGAGTTAACTAAAATTAGGTCAACTGAAATTATGTATCAGGCATGACTAAAGCCCATCAAAAATTAAAGCTGCCTGTTAGGTGAGTAAGGATGTAACAACCAGCTACCTACAGAAGACCTTTAGACACATGCAGCTGTAAATGAGACAATGGTGAAATTTTTTGCATGAATTTATTGAAACAAATTATTCATCAAAGGGAAGCCTATCAGGTTTGGCTGCAAAATTTGGGCGCTTTGTGGACCACCAGGCTATTGCCATAATTTTAACCTTCACTCTGGAAAACAAGACACAGAAAACAGAACAAGTATTCCCCTTGCTTTAGAGTTGTTAACAACGTGCTGAGTATCATGAAAATTTCTGAGCTGCACTGGTTGTATTTTGATGATTTTTTCTCCTCCTTTCCGCTGTTCATGTGCCTACGGGATAGAACTATTGCAGCAACAGGTACTTTGAGCAAAAATCGGGTGATGAGCTGCTCACTCTTGGAAGATTTCGTCTTGAACAAAATGGTTTAAAGGCTCATTTGAAGGGGCTCAATAAATTCTGAATCTAAAATGAAATGACAACAGTAGAGAAGTGCGGTGAAGTGTGGGACCTGCGTCTGATGATGGACCCTCTGACGGGACAGAACACATGTTACGGTCGGAACTGTTGAGTCGCTATCAAATGTCAGCCGAGGGTTGTCTGGACAAAGCAGAAGGGGTGCTGTCAAAAGNNNNACGGGATAGAACTATTGCAGCAACAGGTACTTTGAGCAAAAATCGGGTGATGAGCTGCTCACTCTTGGAAGATTTTGTCTTGAACAAAATGGTTTAAAGGCTCATTTGAAGGGGCTCAATAAATTCTGAATCTAAAATGAAATGACAACAGTAGTGTTACGGTCGGAACTGTTGAGTCGCTATCAAATGTCAGCCGAGGGTTGTCTGGACAAAGCAGAAGGGGTGCTGTCAAAAGACTACCAGTTGTAACTAATTACTCGAAGTACATTAATTGAGGAGTTGACCTTCATGACTGGTTGATTGGAATGTATTTTATGTCCCTCCGAGTAAAAAATTGTATTGGCCTTTGATGATTCGCTTCTTTGACATGGCAGTTACGGATGCTAGGATTCTTCACTGGTCGTTGATATGAAAATTTGCTTATAAGAAGATTGCTCATCAATAAAGGATTTTCCAAGGTATGTTTGCTTAGCTCACCAAAAGGGAGATACTGTACACCCAGCAGGAATCCACCGAATCCCATCATAGACGTTCGTTATGGTCAAATTGCTCCCTATATATAAAACAGAGAAAAACGGAGTCGATGTCAGATAAGCTTTGTGGAGCTAAGCCTCGGACCTCCAGTTTAAAATGTGGCGTAATGCTTTGTATTGTGTGCTTCCAAAGTTACCACACTAAACTGTGTTGAGTGAGTCATCATCATTATGACCCTACTGGTGCCGAATGTCCTTAAATGAGGACAGGCTGTATTTTAAATATTTGACGGTAAAATTTCGTTTTGAAGTAATATCTTGCTAAATTTGTCCATTTTTTTAATATTTATGTTTTTCACGAATTTTGGTTCACCAGAAATGAATGCCGGGGTTAACGGGTTAAAGTGTAAAAGACTGATTGCGAAGACTATTAATAAAATAGATTACCGTACTTTTTAACTATACTAAATAGTTATTAATTTTATTCTGAATCACAATGTATTTTAGTGCTTCAGGCATCTTGTTTGGTAAAAATGGCACTTTTAAAGCGCTTTAAAGCTACACTTTCAGAATGGAGTTGCCATGAATTGGAAATAAATGGTCTGCTTTTCTTTCTCAAGACGCCACTTATGGAAAACCTCCGCTCTCACCATTCGACTGAATGTGTGTCATCACAGTTGCAGAATATTCAGTCATCCATTATTTTCCATCGAGACAGTGCCGCATACTCAGGAGTTCTTACATTAAATGTGTCCAAGCCATTTACTTTGAAGGGATTAGCCAGAAATTATCCTACGCACGTTCACCAAGCATCATATCTCTAGATTTATTATTACTGGAATACATAAAAAGTATCGTATCGAAAAAAAAAATAAAAAATACTACTGTATTAAAGCAGAAAATTTAACACACCCAATGAATCAATGATGAGGCAATGCTACAAAGATATATGACAAAAAAATGAACATCTGGTCGATGGGCTTTGTATGACCCAAATACAGATACATATAAAGTGAGGGAAAAACTTTAGAAGCCTCTGAGAACAGTAGAAAACGTCTGTTTAATATGTATAGTGAATCGTCTCTGCAGTATAATTTTCAAATTGTACTGAGACTTCATCGTCACCCAGCAAACTCTCTTGATGTACTAATCACTTCGAGCTTCAAGAAATGTCAGCAGCAAAAGCAAAAAGTTGTGATGGATTTTGTTGCTATTATTTACTGCTTTTCCTCAATTGTAATGTCAGTAAGAAAGCCTCACGAACACGCGGGATTAAATCTGAGCTGCCCGAGAGGCGATGAGAAGTTCGCCTATCTTGCACTGAAAACAAACGCAATGCCTTCGCAGTTCAGAGACAGCGCTCGCCTTTGAGTCGTCATTTGAATAGCGAGGCATGGAACTTGAAGCATTCACATCCTACAATGGATCGCGACGACACGACTGACAAGACAGTAACTTGGTTTATGGTCTTCCTGAACCAGTTCAACTTGTGCGGATTTAAGTGAAGTGCTGCTGAGGCTTAATAAACTTTCTTCAGGCACTTTCGAGTCCGCCATAACAGGTTTACTCGGAGCATCAAAAGTGTCACTGCAATCCTTGCTTAATCGGGCAAAGAAAATTCAAATACGGTATAGAATGCAGAGACGTACTCCTTGAACGATTAATTTATCTTTTCCATTTTTCTTTGATTACTTGGATACCAAAGACACTGAACAATGTTTTAAGCAGCCCGAGGACAAGACGAGAAATCCCATGACACTTGAACTGCTGATTAAATGGTTATTTGAATTGATACAATGTAACTTCACGACTTGCGCTTGATGACCTCTTGCTGGAGTCTGTATCAGAATGACTGCAAGCCATTCACGGTGATAACCTGCAAGGAAACAACTCCCACGAATTGGAGGAAACACGTTGGCCGGGACACTCTCGTGCTTATTATGGTCGTATTTTCCTAACGAGTTGGAGAGGATTTGATGTTTCTTGGCGTTCATAGTAATTCATAATTGTGTAAGAAAAAACACAACACTTCTGCTGAAATCATCTAACAATTCATGAAGTGATTCTTAATATTTCTGAATACTAAAATTTTTTAGTATTTCTGAATACTTTTTGGTATTGAATACATTTTCGAATAAAAGATGAAACTTCAACAAAAAGCAGAGAAGTTAATCTATTTTGCATTTACAAAATCTATTTTATTTCACTCTGATGGTATCTTTTTGTTTAATGTGCTTCTAATTTTGTCCGCGTTCTTAATTACTGTGTAGAACATTAATGTATTCATTAATGTAATGCTCAAATAAAAATGGAGATATAGTAATTATTGCAGCAAAACAAAGTTTCAATCAGTATCCTACCAGACGAGCTAGATAACTAAATGAGATCTATAGAAATCCAGCCGAGTGAAAACCTCCCGAACCTACTGAATGATAAGACTCCAACGAGACTTGAGCGTCAGATCATCAAGAAACCGAAGATCAAACAAAGCCCTGCATGAAGCGCTCGGATAAAAAAATCATCAGGAACAACGCACAAAATTGACCAACGATAAACTATGATAAAAAAATGTAATAAAAATATTAAAAATTGACCTACAGAGTTTATCGTTTTTCGATAGTTTATTTGCGTTATTCCAAATGCTGGTGTAGGTTTCCGGCACTCATGAACAGCGCTGAAACTGGGCGGTGTGTGAATTTCTAACTCAGGAGAATATGGTACACATGTACGGTACACATTTTAAGCATGTTCTTCAAATAACTGCCTACGATATTAGCTTCGCAAGTCAATCTTATGGTTTTAAGGCTGAAAATTTTTGCTGCCGAATGGATTCCAAATAGTTGACTTCACTGCACAGTAATTTAATAGCATCTAAAATCGATCTGTGAGAAAATCATTCGGAGTACGGAGAAATTTTCTCTTCGCAATTTTATCCGGGGAAGACGCCATCTGTTCTAAGCAAAAAATTAGTTTTAGTGTGTTTTGTCATTAAATATAATACTATGATTAGATTACAGTCGATTGTTGTAAGGAAACTGGAAATATTTTGGTAATGCCCTCGATTAATTGCGTTTTATAAGAATCACCCGGAAATATTCACCTTTTGGGAGAAAAATGTCAAGATGAACACGAGAGTACCAGAAAGGAACACGTTCTTTTGTAAACTATTCGTGTTCGTGTGTGCTCTTGTGTTCCTTGCACGCAAAGTTGTGGAGATCGATAGTCTGATGCCCATTTATAACACTGTGACAGCGATGTCCTTTTTTTAATCTGAAAACTAACGACTGAATGTTTGAAATTCATTATAATTCAGACTGAATTAGGTTTCAGTCTACATTGTGATAAAGTATGTACGTTTAGCAAACGGAATTTACATTCAGTTGAATGTTTTTTAAACTGACGACCTACTGCCAACATTTTTGGCTTAAGCTGATCAAGTTAATTAATTTTAAATGAAATGATGTGTTTTGAAAGGTATTTCAGTGGACATTCAGCACGTGTTAAATGTTCAATCTGCACGAATTTACCAGCTTGTTTTCTCAGTACTTTCTAATTAGCTGCAATGCAATGTTCGTACATTAGCGATACCTTGCCAAGTTTTAAAATGTATCAAGAAGCATAAAGAGTTAAAGTGATATGTTTTACCGTGTATGAAAGAGTTAAAATGCATTTCTCTTGAAATTGAATGTCATTTTTCTTGTCTCAAGTTATATTAACCAACAACACAAAATACTTGAACGCATCCTTATCTGACATCCAATCACTAAACAAGCATGCGGACTGTCGAATAATAGCTGATAAAATTCCGCCCATTCTGGTTTACGGCCACTGTTGGTTCAGCAGACAGAGATGTAATTAGTGGAAAGTGCTAGAGGAAGAAATTGCTTAGTTTCAAATTGATGGCATGATTTGAAAATAAAGAATTTTCAAGTTAGAGGATAGATGGAGACGCATATATTGTGCAAGAAAATGGTTCATATTTGATTGATTAAAAATGTAATACCAAATATTTATTGATCTTTTTCTCTTCCTTAAAAATTGGCATGAACTTTCTGGACAGCCTGATGCACTCGCAGGACAAACATCGATATTGTTGTTGGAAACTCAAGAAATGAGTCAATGTTTCCCTGCAATCATAACTTCAAATACTTATCATATCCATACTTATGAAACTTATGAAAGACATGTTTTGTGTCGGAATAGATCGTTAAATGCTGTAGGGAACAAGTGAACAAAATTAGATTCGGATAGAAAGATTCTTTATTTACGATTAAAGTCAGCACAATTTCCATTCCATGGTTATGTGATATTTTCGTATTAGTGAGTCATTCCCCAGTTGTATCTATCTGTCTGTAGGATCTGTCTCACAAAACACTATCTATGCATTCTTTCTACCACGAACCAAGTCAAATTTCTTTCAACAGCTACAATCATACTTCATATTTCACGTAATAATAGCAGTAGGCACACTCGAAAATTTGCAAAAAATTTCGCCAGCCATCACTCGAAGACATTGAAATAGGAGTAAATCAAAATTGTCTCTCACTGAACGCCTAGCGTCAAATTTATCCTGCGCAGTCCCTCATTTCCAAATTCGAAAGAGAGTATTTCGCACAGATCGTTATTCGGAATCTCTGTAACTCAACGAAGGGAAAGGGACCCATCAATGATATTGCTCACTGGGCTGTTTACGAGCTTGGTCTTGCCGGAATTCATGGTTCAAATTGAAACCAAGTCCGCGCTATGTCCAATTCAGTCTCCGGCACAATGGTATTGTCTCGTCTCGATCGCAGAACATTGTTGCGACTCGCCCGCATCGAGCTCTGCGGTTCGGCGCAAACTAGCCAGATGTTACTCGAGTAAATTTCCCTGCTGTTGTGAACTACCGGCTCCAGTCCACTGTTCACACGGAGTCAGTTACTGAATAAATAGCGTTAAGCCAAGTCGCCGAAGTGATGTGTAAATCCTAGTTTGTCAGTTGTTTACATATTGGCCAGGGGAATAGAATGTCACGGAAAATAATCTGAGTATTTTGACAGTTGTTTCGCTCACAAGTGATGAAGCTTTATGAGTGCCAACACCGTTTTCTGATGTGCAATGGATACGATTCCCAATTAGAGGAATTCAAAAACGATTGATCGTGACTGGAGGGTCACTTTTACCGATTAAGTTGCGCGTACATTTTATATACTCATGATCCTCAAATTGTGTCATTGCAGTGATTAAACATTGAGCAGAGATTTGTCGGACACAAAACTAAATCGTGAAAAGATTTGAAACATTAAAAAAAAATTTTTTACAAGCAAGTTAATAACAACTGCAACGAAAAAGCCTAAAGTGTTAAATTGAAATGTTTTGATCCTTAAGTCATTCACAACAAAATCTGAAGAAAACAAAAGAGTAGGAATATTACATTCAAATCAGTCAATAAAAAATACAAAAAAACTATTAGAGGTGAATGAGCGAAACGCACAGACCAAAAGGAATCATTCCTAAATTGTAACAAGAAAAAACTTAGTTCTCATCACCAAGTAAATGTTAATAGGTGTTCTCTGCTTTTCGTGAAGAAATGGTCTCTGCGCATGAATAAATATTGACTACAGAATGCTAAGCTTAGAATTTATAGAACGACTGTCTGAAATTTTAATTTCATAAATGCAAATTACTTTGTCATTCGAGCTAATTGCGAAATGCTGTCTTATTCTGGAATGCAAGGGGAAAAAAGGAAAGCGACCAGCTTTTAACCACATGCTTATTCACCTTAAGCTTTCATAATTCTCCTTTATTAGAATTGAGTTACCAGTTTCACTTGTGAATATACCACACTTGAACATCACCAAACCTGGTCCATGCTAACCACACGTACTGTACCCAGAAAGGAGGAGGGAGAGTAGCTTCACGTGTCTTGTGAAAGTTAAATCGTCGCTTCCAAATAACTAAATTTTAGATCATTATATCAATTTCAAAATCTAGCGAAAAAATTCCTTTGTTCAACAATTTCTAACGTCAGGCAGGCGTGGCTTGCTTAAAGTCTTTCCTACACAAAATCACTCTAAATTGTGTAATTACTTACACTTGTACAGTGTGTTTTCAATGTTGCCTAGATATAGAAGGCGTCCACGATTCCAAGTCTTGCAGCACACCTCTTGGGTTCATATGAACCTAGTGATATAGTTCAAGATCATATTGTGAAGACAATTTGGATCTTCTGTTTCCTTGCGAATTCGCAGTTGCTTCAAACTCTCAAAAAAAATTGATGTCCTGTTCTGCTGTAGATCTCGGGAAAGCTAAGTATTTTGTAACAGTCCAGTAACGCTTTTGTTTTAACCATCCAATCACTGAACTGAGGTTTCCCAAAATAATGAATATTGAACCAACTTAGTGTTTGTAAGCCATCACAGTCACACTTGTTTTGGAATGTTCTGACAAATGAATATTCAACAACGCTTTACCCGTAAAATGACAGTTCGAACTTTTTGCAGTTTAAAGAATGGAAAGAATGAAAATTATATCATAGAATGAAAAGTTTTCATGCACGAATATTACTAGTTATTCATTTTTCGTATAATGTTCGAGGAATTCTTTAAAAATCCATTTATCGTTCTGAAAGATTTGTTTTGAACTCATTTTCATGCGCGGAATAGAGCGGAAAAAGTTCGAAGTTTGATGAAGTGAAATGCTATGAAATAACTTAAATTATTGACCATTGAGAGCAATACAATAAATATTGCCATTTAAAATTAATAGGTATCACACATTCACAGATTCAAATGACATTAATTAAAAGGAACGGAACAGCAAAGAAGTATTTTAAAAACATTTAGTTCGAACGTTTCGAACACTAGGCTCATTCTCAACGAGATCTGCAAAGTACATAGACACAACTTAAGTACAGTTCACAGAGATGAAAAAAAATTTATATATTGACAGGCTAAAAACGAATAGCAAAATGGACATCATTGAAATAGGAAGGCGGCGGTCAAGGTTTCTAACACTTACTACGTTGTCGCTTTTCAGAAACACGGACAAAAGTTAGCGGTTTACAATTTTTAGTTGATATGAGCTCTGCATGTTATTTAACGAAGGTTTTAACTTATGTATATACAATGACTCTAATATTCGGAGGTCAAAACTTGCTGAACATGAATCCAGTATTTTAAATTGATCACTGTTAATGACTTGATCACATGAGGCATTGCAGTGCTCCCTTATGCTAGAATGAGACGGAGAACCTAATATCCGACCAGTACGATGACTCCGTCCAGCATGCTCAGCTATCCGTATGTACAGTGCTCGCTGGGTTGAACCAACGTACTGAGATGCGCAATGCGCACAACGGAAATCACAGATGACGGAAGATCGGATGCTTTTAGGAAGTACATCTTTGAATCGAAAAAAATAACTAATTGTACGTTTATTAACCAATATAATGCGTAAAAAATTCCAGGAAAATATTTAGAAATGAGATTAGTGAGTTCTAGTTTTAATTTTTCTGACTGATAACCGAAGTATAAAAAAACACAATAGACTTGAGAAGCAGTTTGATTAGAAGCAGGAGAAGGGTCATAAACATTCGCAGCTTACAATTGCGCAACTTATCGATTAGCTAAATATTTAGTCCCAATTCTTAATCCACGCTGTGTTAATGAATATACTGTCTCCAACTCTTCTGAATTCGTTGAATGCATTACCGCTCATGATAATGCTAACTGTTGCTACATGGCCTCTTTCGATATAGAAAATTTGTTCACCAATATCCCCCTAGCTGAAACCATTGAAATTTGCCTCAATGCTTTATTCTCTAGTCATTCTCTGTTAGTCATGGGTTTAAGTAGAAAGTATTTTAAATCACTGCAGGAAATCACCTTGTACAACTCGTTTTTTGTTTTAACGGATCTCTCTACAAACAAATAGATGGTCTAGGAATGGGCTTACCCCTTGGTCCTACATTTGCAAATATATTCATGTGTTTTTATGAAACAATTTGGCTAGAAAACTGTTCACCGAGTTTCCGTCCAATTTTTTACAAGCGTTGTGTTGACGACACTTTTGTTCTTTTTAAACAAGCATCTGACATGCAATTGTTCCTGCATTACCTAAATGCTCAACATCCTATTATTAAATTTACCTCTGAATCTGAACGCGAAAACCGTCTAAATTTTCTTGATGTCTGTGTGTACCCCACCAATGACAAAATTTGTACGTCTGTGTATCGCAAGCAAACTTTCAATGGTCTGGGCTCAAATTTTTTTAGTTTCTGTTCAAAGCGGTTTAAAATCAATAGCTTATCAACACTTGTGTCACTCGCTTGTAAAGTATGTTCCAACTTTGACGATCTTCATAATGAATTCATTTTTCTGAAATCCTATTTCATTTCAAATGGGCTTCCATCAAATTTAATCTCCTGATCAATTGGTAAATTCCTCTCGAATGTTTATGACCCTTCTCCTTTTTCTAATCAAACTGCTTCTCAAGTCTATTGTGTTTTTCCATACTTCGGTTATCAGTCAGAAAAATTAAAACTAGAACTCACTAATCTCATTTCAAAATATTTTCCTGAAATTTCCTTACGAATTATATTGGTTAATAAACGTACAATTAGTTCATTTTTTCGACTCAAAGATGAACTTCCTAAAAGCATGCAATCTTCCGTCATCTATGATTTCCGTTGTGCGCATTGAGCATCTCAGTACATTGGTTCAACCCAGCGAGCACTGTATATACGGATAGCTGAGCATGCTGGACGGAGTCATCGTACTGGTCGGATATTAGGTTCTCCGTCTCATTCTAGCATAAGGGAGCACTGCAATGCCTCATGTGATCAAGTCATTAACAGTGATCAATTTAAAATACTAAATTCATGTTGAGCAAGTTTTGACCTCCGAATATTAGAGTCATTGTATATACATAAGTTAAAACCTTCGTTAAATGACATGCAGAGCTCATTTCAACTAAAAATTGTAAGCCGCTAACTTTTGTCCGTGTTTCTGAAAAGCGTCAACGTAGTAAGTGTTAGAAACCTTGACCGCCGCCTTCCTATTTCATTGATGTCCATTTTGCTATTCTCCTTTAGCCTGTCAATATATGAATTTTTCTTAATCTTTGTGAACTGTACTTATGTTGTGTTTTTGTACTTTGCATATCTCGTTGAGAATGAGCCTAGTGCTCGAAACGTTCGAACTAAATGTTTTTAAAATACTTCTTTGCTGTATCATTCCTTTTAAAGTTGCTACGCAAACGTGACGTACCTAATCATATTCGAAATTAAGTGATGCAATTGGAAATCTACGTGTATTATCTTGCAGCTAGTTTATTATATCCTAAAAATAATTCGTGTTCTTTTTAATTAACGCCACGTGTTCATTTACAATTCCAATGTTACAAAATTCACAAGAAAATTTCTTCGAAGAAGTTCCTGGAGAACGTGTTGAAGCAAAACGTGAGAGGGTGGCTCGTGCTAATTTCCGACCCAAATTTCAATGAATGAAACAGGTTGAATTAGGTTACTGCCTTCATTCTTGTCATAAACATTCGTTATGCAAATACCATGCGTATCTAGCAGATTAATGTGCATGTTGCCTTTGATCAGCTTGCGTTGGCTGGGATGTGACAGAGTAGAACAGAAGGTAATCTGGGTTTGCGTCTTTGAGACGGAGGAGTCAATAGAAAGCTCCTGGATATCGAGGCGGCAAGACCCCCAGTAGTTTGCTTCAGACTCTGGTCGTTGATGAAGCAACTTCGGTCTCGAGTGTAATCACAGCCAATACAGGAGTAGCAACACAAACAAACAAGCTCGCTCTAAAGCTCTTATTGCTCGACTATGAGATGAACACAATGCGTCTATTACACGCGTGTAGACCCTACTCTCAGAGCGCTTAGCTGCAATTCGAGTGGGCAGTTCAAACCGTCGATAGCACGGCCTTATCGTTCGGTCTCTATAACACGGAGGTGCGGATGTGGAGCCACTGTTATTGACCAGACAACAGTATAACCAGCTTGGTAAATGAGCATCAAATGTAGGTAACGAAAAAATGTTCTGTATGCTTACCTCTTCAAATTAAAAGTGTGGTTTTGAGCTTTCAAAAGATTAAAATCTGCGATTAGGATTGATACAAATGTTCGTCCTCACCTATTTGTCTGGCAATAAAAATGTGTACTTTCTGGTGACTAGTTTAAGTTACAATACAGATACACTAATTGATCGTTGAGGGTCAAAAATAAGAGAATTCATTTGGAGACAGTCACATTTGTTAGTGTTAAGTGATCTGACTTTGAAAGTGCCTCTTTACACAGAGTTGACCGTAGTTGAGCCGATTTGAAGGATCTCTGGTAATAAAATGAAGGTAATATGAATTTTTGTAGAAAAAATAACATTTTTCAGGCATGTGCATTCAAATTAAATGAATTTTCGCGTAATTTTTCTATCGTACTCGCGGTTATGCTTGCGGCTCATTTAAAAATATTTTAGCTTCAAAATAGTCTATTTTAGCATTGAAAAATTTATTGCACGTTGCACACATGTCTGCATATTTCAGTAAAAATTTAAATGCACAGTTATTGCATAAGTAAACGAGCCTGGGTGCAGTTTGCTTGAAAACTAATATTAATCAAGCACAGGTTTACATTCTTACGTTTGGAAAAAATATCTTTGTTTCAGACTAAGCTGGAAACTGAAATTTCGAATTCACCACTACTTAACAAGTAATTTTAATTTTTGCCAATTTTCCAATCTTGTCTTTGATGTAAATCGTCACGGTGACCAACGAGGGTTTGAAAGCTTGAAAAAATGAAACATTTTTGTCATCAGAATTGTTAATTTAAACCATCAATTTACATTTTTAACACCTTCCCTTCGTTGTCTGAAGCCATGAATGGGGTATAAATTATCTCATCAAAATACTTAATTGTGAATATTTTGTGAACTTAACAGTTTTCTGCCCCCAGGGTCTGTCATCTCGGGTTCAGGAATGACCAAAACCAATACCAGATTTAGGAAAACGGACAATAAATTTTTTGTTTGCACCCTGTCTGTGAATTATCGCTAGAGATTTGGCAGAATGAAATTATTTTTGAGATTCAAAATATGTCAGCTGACACTGGGTTCGGAAATCCTTCATCAGAGTGGTATGTGCTGGTCGCACTCGAACTGCAGCGCAAAATGTCTTCTCGAGGGCAGCGGTCGATTGGGAAAGTAACTGTTATCTAATTAAAAGGTTAAACTAACGAGTAAAAACTATAGATGAGCGCATTATTAGTTCAATTATTTAACAATGGAAGCATTACAATTACTGTGTTTGTTACCATCATGCTGTTCTTCTAGGGTGAGGGCTAACATTTTCACTAAGTTTGAGGTAGGATTGCTGCACTCGGGCTAAAGCTGAAGAAATCCGGAAACCTCAATGTCATAATTAATGCACTAAGCAAACTACTTGTAATTATCGATTGAATTGACATATCATGTTTTTATGTACGAAAAAGAGTAATTAATTAATTTTTCATAATAATTATGTGTACTGGTAGGTTTTGAGCAGTAAGCAAAAATCGTTAAGGAAATTAGACGCTCTAACGGGCATTAATAAACGACGTCCTTTGCATTATAAGCAATGCCAATCGCACATCTATCGTACTTCAATATTTGTACGTTGCCAACATAAAACAGCGCTGATCTTAAAAAAATATAAACGTGTTTTAACCTTTAAATATTTTCCATGCAGTGAGTTCTGCAGAGGAAGAAATCAGCGGCCGTTAAATGGCATAATATCTAGAGAATATGGTGGAGGAGGTTAGAGATCCCAACCAAGTTCGCGAAAATTTGTTTCGCTAGTCAAATCCAAGTGTGGTCGTGCACGTTCTTGTTGAAGTACTGTCCTCCTTATTTCCGACAACTCTGGCCACAGTGTTTGATTTTGTGACCCAAATGTGATAACTGAGGACAGTTCACACATCGGAATTCTTCCTTTAATTTTCAGGAAGGAACTCGTACTGAAAAATGAATGAAAATTCCAGACACAAATCGAGGCTGTTATGGCCAGGATGATTTTGGATTGCTTTAAGGTATTATTACACAACCAGGTGAATGATTTACACTCTATTCACAGAAATGGGCCCACACCACGGTGAGCGAACCGTAACACGCCTGCCGAAAATCTAACGCAACATCCAGCGAGACGACATAGTGTTGCTGTTGCTGATGGTCTTCCACCCATTTCTGTTTCTATTCCATGGTGATACTGAGTTTGGGTGTTATGTTTACTTGATTAACGCTTTTTTTGCAATCGTTCTTACCCATGAAATTTGTATACACTAGGAAATGGCGAGATGGAAATATTTTCCATACAGCGTCAGTTCTTCATAAATGATCGAGTTATGTCGTCCGTGAATCAATCAATAATACATAAAAACAGTTTGGACAAGATCGTCTCGCAAAGAGTTATTTAGGACAAAACCTAGTCGATGAAGACTCCAGCTGATTAGTGAAAGGGAGCACGTGCTTATTAGCAGAATTTTGCATAATAAAGCCTCCTCTAGACGAAAACAAAGCACTTGCTAATTCAGGTAGACAAAAAATTGAGCACAATACTTATCATTATCCTCAAACGGTTAATGATCAAATTTTTCATTCAGTACTGAAAAAAATGCGACTGCTGAGAAATGCGTAGTAGAAAGTCTTCCGCATTGTAAAGAAATACCTCAAGTACGAAGCATCCAAGAATAATTATTCTCGGATTCTTTGTAAAATAAAAAGGCGGTCTATGCTGACTCTCGACGTCAGATCGTACTCACCCGTAAAAAGTATATTTTACTTTATTTTCCAAATTACAAAAGAAAGCTATTTGCATCACTTGCCAGTTGTTTTTCTTGACTATCAGTATTATTGCAGGAAAATTTTTCATGGGCATGAAAATATCATTTCATCTAATGGTAACAACGTACGACAACTTAGAAATGTTTCGTTCCACATGTTCCTCGTCTTTCGTTGTTGCTTTGCACTGTATATCAGAGAATGGAGAATATGACAAGACTCCACTGACTGTGGCGACAGGCTGCGTTTTGTGTGATCCCTGACGCTTCGAATGTGCTTGATAAATTGTGGGCGATTTCAAATTTTGAAATGGCACAATTAGTTTGATGTAAATTCAAGTCTGATGAGGGGAAAGGAATAGAATGACAACATAAGACTTGTGATTGCACATAACTTGAGAAATGAAAGTGAAGAACCATATACTGTCAGTGAAATTTGGATTGAAGTGCAATTTTTCTAGCAGTTGCTTATGTGTCAGGAATAACACTTGCAACGAAATTTGTCTGAATTCATTTGGGTCAATTTTAGCAAATGAATAACATTTGAATGAGTAATATGAAAGTTATTAAGTAGTTATAGTGGTGGAGTGGTGATTGTTAAGGTAAAAGCTACATTTGAAATATCATTCAGCTTCAAGTAAGCTGATTGCTATGATAAAAAGTTTGTATATAAATTTGTTTTATGATATTTCCGCATTTTTTTCCCATTTCTCATGAAAAGCGGCTCATCGATATTTGAGAAATACTTTACCTCGTACTAAATGATTTTATTTGTGGTCGTTTCGCTAGCTACATTTGTCAGAAAATTGGGGCTTAAGAAAATTGGGGCTATTATACACTACAAATTCCCAAATAATGATCTCTGTAATTTTGCATTCTCTGTTTCAAATTTCCAGTACTTTTTTCACGTATCTTCTTAGGTGACGCTCAGAATATTCCAGCAGTTTTATCGATCCAGGTCCATGCTTGACGTGTACAAGGGTAAAGAAATACTTCCTGAACATTGCCTAAAAATAATGTAAAGCATTGTTAAATAAAAGGCAAAAGAAATACATCACTTTACCTAACCAACAATACAGAATATAGGTGTAACATCACTGAGTTTTGTATCTACTATTTCATTAGAGAAAACGGATATTCTATCATTGGCTGAGTACAAACTAATCTTCGAGTTCAATCATAGGCCTTCTCTAACAAGTAAACTCTATCAGCTTGTGAATTGAGATCGCACAAATCGCTGCTGAACAACTTCTGTTGCCACTGTTTAATTGTTTAATCCTTAGAATTCTTTCTGCATGAAAAAGTGTTAGTTTTTAAAATCTTGGCATTGTTAATTATTTTGACTATTTGAACATATTTAAGAACAACCACTTTAACATATAATAAAGTTATGGTCTATATTTTAAGAGCTCACAAATTCCATGCTAAACATGGTAAGCACTTTAGTTTCCATAATCTTGTTAATTTTATTATCGAAAATGACGGCAGGTGAAGGAAAATCTCGCACCAGTGTAATGTAATTTACTATTTAAAAGTCAGCTTTAAGTTTACACTGGCAACACAACTGCCCCTCGCCAGTCGGGGAGAACCAAGCCATGACGGTTTGGTAGCGCAGGACCC
>JACJUY010004180.1:9929-27999 GCA_014220935.1 Platorchestia sp. MABIK | reverse complement strand
AAAGCACACGATAAAAAGTGTCAAAGTGCTGACATGGTAGTATATTAGTTAAGCAGTTCATTATATTCTTTGCTGTTACTTCTCTTCATGTGAAATTCTTTATGCCTCAACTAAAAAAATACGGCACGGTCTGTTTAATATGTATATTGATTTTGAAAAGTTTCCTCTCATGCCGACTTTTTAACTGCTTACGTTCGTATAATAATTGGACTAGAAACTCAGACTCCTTTTCGACTGCCATTTAATGATGCTGTATCTGATGCAGATTATAATTTATAACATTCAGGTGTGTCGCGAACAATTGTATTGTGGAGAGACAAACAGGGGCTTGAGGATGCATAAAAAGTGAATGTGTGTCATCGTTCATGTGAAAATTCAATTGAGAAATCCCAATATTTTACCATTCACTAATTTTTGCAACGCTCTTTTTCTACAGATTTGGAAAATAAAGACATTGACTGTAAGCTAAGCCATTATTGAACTAAAAGTATATATTCTGTATTAGGTAGTGTACTAAAATGCGCTATAGACTACTTTTTACTCGAGCCAGTGCTTTTTAGAGTCATATAAATATTGGAGTTTTCGGCCAGAAGCATCGATATTCAAGTCTCGATTTGAGAATTTTAAAATTGAACGCTGTACGCAGTCGCCTACATGTATTCAATTCGGTCTCACAGAGGCTGGCCGAGCTCTAGTTCATACCGTCCAACTTTTGCAATCTGGCGGAACTGCTTCAATATAAAGGCTGTCGAACGAGCCTATTACACCCAATACTGCCGTCGCCAAGATAATCTATTGCTAGCGTTACAAAAATTGATAGCGCGTGGAGGAAGACATTGGATCCAATAGTCTTCATTTTGCTTTTCTGAAGCTATCGCATCCTTTTGGCGAGTTTCTTTCGAGAATTTGAGGCTGAACAATATACCAACACGGGACTGACTTATTGAATGTGTTTTTGAAAAAGACAGTTGCGGCGTTCTCTTGCGACGACTGCGTATTTTCNTTATTCATGAAGTTCGTGTTCTGCATTCTCTCTGTTGAACTCGACCCCATTTTTATACAATTCAACTACTAAAACTCTGTCCAGCAAATAGTTGCTATTTTCCTGTTGATTGTCCTCCCTTTAACTTAAAGAAGGTCAAAAACTTTACTAAACGCAGAACCGAGAATGCTCGAACTCAGATTAATTAGAAATAGTACCACGCAGCCCTATTTGCACTCCAGTTGCTCAAGCAGATGGTCGCTCACCTCATTTTCATCATACAGTATTTTTGTACGACAGCATGTCCCCTATTGGGGCATAAAATGCTATCATAATATTCATTTGGGAAAGCTGAAATGATTGTCAACAAAACGTCAGCGTGTGGGTGACCTTCAAAAATGACGTGCGCAAGTCTAGCGTGAGACCTCCAAATTTATGAAGCGACTCTCTAATGTTGATGACGCTCATGACTGCATCTGCAATAAATAAAGTTTCAGCAAACTCAAACCGTGACGGATTGTGATTAGTCAAATTAAATAGTTGAGGTAATAACAACATTATCGCTGATTTACTCTTCCTGCAACGAGTAGAGCTCCTATTTAGCGATCACCTCACAATGAAGATATACTTTCTTCAAAGATATTATGCACACTCCATTCGTGAATTAAATTGTTGAAAAAACCTGACTGAGAGCCGTTGTTGATAAAATAACCATAACTTCAATTTAGCGTGTCTCAGAGGGTAATTACTTTACCGCAGTTGCTATTTCATACGTAATTACAATTTATAACTTGGTGGTCGTACATGACTCGATAATCTGACGACGTCAGATAATACGAATATTTTACGTAATTTTAAAACATAAAAAATTGATGAGTAATTGCTATTCCTTTGGGAGCGCTAGCCATCCGGTGGGATTCCTAACTAGAAAACAAAATTCAATGAGATAATTTATCTTAACTCACACGTGACGACGCTCTCAGAAATGTTCTTTTTATAGCCCTGAACGTGAACGTCCTGTGACTCAAGTTGAGGCGCCCGATGATGTAAAAACTGTGACAATGTAGGCAAATTACAAGCAGTTTGACTCGTATTTGATTGTAGGAGTAGATTTCCATTACTATTCATCGCTCAAGTTTCATGGGTATTGCTTTAAATTCTAGAAATAAAACTCCAAATTTCTAGCGCGCAATTTCATATCTCCTCAATTGTTTACAACTGGGGTACTTTAGAATTTTACATTCTGGAGAGTTGGAAGCGTTAGTTTTTTCTTGGACTTTCTTGCTGTATCAAATATCCGGCATATGCTATAAAATATTATTCGCTGTTTGCAGATCCGTTAGAGAAAGATTGTGTATACATCGCAGCATTTTCTAAAATCAGTTTCTGAACAACTCCTACTAATAGTGCATCTAAAGTTTGCTTCATTGAACTGAAAATTTCTACGTTAGGAGTACTGCAGTTCTATTTTTGAACAAACTGGAACGATGATAACCTTGAGAATTCCACGCTCGTTGCGTAACTTTCTTTAAAGGTTTGGGAGAATTTATGCCTACCAGTGAAGTCAACTGTGACATTAGCGATACAAGTTTACAGTGAAGAAAGATGAAAATTGCTATTTTAGTTGGTGTCCGTTCAGAAAGGAATGAGGATCACTGTTCCTTGATGAAGAAGACTTTCGTTGATGAAAGGTTGCTTTCGTGGTACTTCACCGTTACAGCTGTGGCCTTTGCACTTGAGAATTTGTTTTTGATTATGCATCGCCAGTTTTTAAAATTCTTTATTTAAAGATCGATTGATTTCAATCCCCACGATGAGTGCAATTATATTGCTGAAACCACAAGCCCACGGTATTTTTTATATTTGCCTTTAAAAATAAAAATTTACGGACGATTAGTATATTTTCGATACAAATGTATTCGTGAAAAATGTGATATCAATGCTTAAAGTGAGCGCAGTAAAAGTTTAGCCTTTTTGCTGTTCACTGTTTACTGATCCCGTTTAGCCTTTTTACTGATCACGTTCGCTCGGCTGTGATATGTAGCGTTAGCCGAAAGTATTTTTCATTTGAGTACTCTGTTCGAAAATAAAAATCATTCTATCACTTCATTCTTTTTGTTGCGTTTACCCTCATTACGATTTCATAGATGAAAAGAGTTATTGACTGGAATCATGTCAGCATTCGACTAAAAACTTTCTAGAAAAAGTAGATCACAATATGTATTATATTGCTGTTTATCTATAATTCGAAATATTTATTTGTCATTCTATTGCTGCACAGGAAATTACATAGAGATATTGAAATAAGATGTATTTTTGGTTTTTAATACATTAATTAATTCTCGTACACTCTATTGCGAAATTGTTTGTCATCTAATATTTTCATTGGGAGGTGAAATAACATCTAATTATCTTCCTCCCATCGACTCGCCTGAGCTGCTATTTTGCAAGCAAGCGTAGAATTCTATTCTAATTTCTCTTTCATATTGGGTCTGTGGTGTTTGATCAGATAACGTGTTCTGCTCTACTATTGGAATCAAATTAAAGATGCTCAAATTATGTAATACTGCTCCTGCCACACAAACCAAAATACATCAAAGAGATTATAGCATCTTCGATTCTGACGAATTTAGATGCAGAAGTTGAAATTAATCAAATAAATTGCTCCGAGTAGACGCTTCGCATTATCCAGTATAGCAGAGCGAAACGGAGTTGAGAGCTTAGATTTACAGAACAAACTGAAATCCATTTCCCAGTTTAGCGTACAAAAACCTTTTGTGCCAGTAAAGCATTCGATTAAAAACTGTAAAATACCTGTATGTATATTATGTAGACGATTTTATTATTACTACATTGCCGGGAAGTATCTGCCATTCAATTGTTTATTTTTCAGCTGCGCTTCTAAAAACTGTCAAGTATCTCTACTGATGACGGTCAAAACTGAGTTATATACCGTTTATATATTTAAGTCTGTTAACGTTTCTTTGTTTTGTTTATACTGAAAACCTCGGAATGTGGGATTTCAAAATGCTTCTCCTCCTACAGTTTTTGAACTACAGTAATGATTTTGGTGTCATTGGATGCGGAAAGACAATGGCTTTTCAAAAACTTAAATTGTTTTCAAAATAATTTGTTGTTCAAAAGTTTTGACGTAATAAATCCCCATTGTTTCGAAAGTCAAGTTTGCTCTCAAATTTTTTTATTTTTGTTTATTTAAAACCGGAAATTTGGGGATTTGCATTTGGATTTTTGGAATATTCACGTCTTTCCGCATTCAATGATACTAAAATCATCACTGTAGCTCAAAAACTGTCGGTCAAGAAGCATTTGGAAAATCCCCCTAATATTTCATTTTCTACAATTTCCCATTTTTTAAATAAAATCGCATTTTTTATAGTCGATAAATGATTCTAAATTGCATTTCCTATCAGTATTCCAAATTTAATTGCTCTAGGTTTAATAATAATAAAAAGGTCCTGAAAGGGGATCCTCTCCTCAAGTTCCTGGCCATCGTGACGGATAAAATACTGGCGCTTAGCTTAACTTCTGTAGTCAAGTGGACATTTTTGCGCTGCCGCCGCGCTGTGCTGGCGCTGGCAACTGCGTGAACCATGCGCTAATTGGCGGCTGCCTGCTTCGATCACGGCAGTTTTGATAGTGTTATGAAACATCCTATTTGCGTATTATTGAAAGTAGGTATCAAATATTCTTATTGCAGATTTCCTGGATGCCACTTTCTGCATATTATCAAAACGGTACATACGAACAAATGAACCCTTACCGTCTTATTTGGTGCACATTTTTGTATCATTTTTACAACTTTTTATTCTTTTATTACGAGGATTATCGAGCAAATATTGTTTATGCTAAATATTTTCAGGAAAGCTTCAATACAAAATGACAAAAATACTGTGTATTCCAGCAATATGATGTCTCAAGAAAAATCTAAAATGTGGTTCGTACAATAAGCACAGTACACAGTTGTTATGAACAGAGAAAATCTGAGACATTGACGTGGGTAGTGACTAACGATACACGTTCATGAATTTCCTTATATTTAGCGAAGGGTGGAAGAACTGTCTAATATCATTTTTCCACTTCATGTCAAATCTTTGTAGTTTTGCACATACCACGAAATTCCTCTTATTTACCACTGTTCCTTTTATATCATTCTTTTTAAATCTTATTGCATACTTCTATAACATTGAGAGATAAAATAAAACACTAAAAAATTACAATGATCTCACTTCGGCTCCAATTACTCGTGACTGAACTGAGTAAGGAATAAAATTGTCCTACATGTTTGATTTTAACACACAACTAAACTTTTTGATATCCTGAAGCCACTCGTGACGTAGGGGTTCTGAGTCTCTAATTTTTCAGGCCATAAATTTATTACTCTTTTATATTATACGAGTATTTATGATTCCTTGTTGGATGTCAGGAATAATTTTGTTGCATTGATTACGCTTTTAACATAAGAAAATTTATTTTCCTTTTTCACGTTCGATTGTTTTGAAATGCACTGAACTTTATTAGCTGCTCGACTTTTTCCGATTTCATGTTGAACTTCCTGTAACAAGTAATTTTATTTCTTTGAGGTAACTAATTTTTTCTTCAATAGCGCTTAATTATGACAGATTTAAATTCAGCTAATGACTCTAACATATTTTGTATCTACCATATACGTTAAGAAGCCTCAATGCTCCTCTTTTTCGCAATCAAATTGTATCTCCTTTGAAAAAAAATTTTCCACATTTTGTTCCCATATTTCGCTTGCGTTACTACGTTTTAAACAAATACGATTACCATTAATGTCGCCAATTACCTCAACGCGTGAAGATCTGTTACCAACAATTTTCTGAAATTTAAATTGAGCAACGTTCTTATTCACTACAAGTTATTTAAAAATATCTCTAAGGGCTCTAATTTAACGTAGACTCGACTGAGACGCAAATTGTAAGAAGAACACCTTCAAATTTTTTGTCTTCATAATTTTTTTCAAAATTCAGCTCTCAATTTTCCATCGTGCTCAACATCATTCCTTGTTTTCATCCTTAATCACTTATCGTCAGGTAATGAATTCTTGTTAATGTTGGTCTGCTGAATCCGAATATCCAATCACGGTTCCCTAACCTCCTACTCCCTCATTAGGTTGTCGAGTTGTAAGATATTACAAAATTTTGGAATTGATGATTTTGCTCTCATTGTGAAAGAAAGGATACAGAGCTGAACAAAAATGTTCTCTGTTTATGATTGAGTTTCAGTTACACCGACTTCCATTTTTCAACATTCAATTTTACACTTCTGGATAATCCTCTTCCAGCTCTAGCATTAGTCAGCCATGACATAACAGTTCATCTCATTTGGTAGCGTAGTTCCACACATTTAATTTTTTGATGACGGCGTTTACATTGTTCTCCACAAATATAACCAAGGTTGTCATGAAAATCACTCAAATGACAGCGTAAGTAAGGCGACTTTTTGCCCATTTCTCATCGAAAGAAATGAATACTCAAAACTATTTGCCCATCATTTCATTGTAGAATCATTTCAATTCTGCATTACATCGAGAAAGGATTCCAAGCTGTAGCCTCTAATGATTCATCGTTGTAAAAAAGTGTGAGTCTCTCAGAAGTGTTCTGATTTGCGTTTCATGAAACACTTTTACTTTTTCGATTCTTCACTAAGACTTCGAAAGGTATAACATACGTTGTGGAAGCTTTCACGGTTGAGATAAAGGACTTTTGCTAACTGTTTTATCAATCCAAATTTTTATGTGTAGCAAAGGTCAGACTGCTTTTTCTCTGCACAGAAGGATCGCTGTCGATGTTTTTCTCCCCAGAAGTCAAACTCCTTCGTGGAGGAGAATTCCTTTTTTGCCCAGTGGTCTCCTGTAACCCTGCTGTCCTAATAACACATGAAATGATATTTTGTATAGCGTGTTTGCTGATCCAGTAAAATTTTAACTCATTTGAAATCTACACCGATTAAGTATTCATGTACATATATAATACAGTAACCAATTCACTACAATCTTGATGCTGTGATTTTCTTCTTTCGTGTTTATCGAGTGTCCTACTGGTATAAAATAAAACTTGTTTCCGATGTGAAGTAAAACACATTTCAGGCTCCTTTTGGAAATGCTAATGAAATTATTTCGCTCACTTGAATCCTACGCAGGTGAATAGAAAGAAAACACAAAAAATTTTCACACTACTGCGTCTCTGTTACGATAAAATGAAGCACGAGGAACAGATTATAGTATTTTCTCTTCTGAAAAGAAAGCCAACAATTTAGCAAACACATTTGGTAAACCTAACTCTATTAGTAAATCATGTAATTCGACCTGACTAAACAGAAAAGGCGTACCACAATCTGCCTCTAAGGGCAGAAGAAACATCAGTTGGTTCACCTCCATCCGAATAAAAAGTTGCTCTGAGGACATCGTCATCAATCTCGGGCAGCCGAGCAAATACTTGTACGCGAATACTTGTACACGTCTGAACGAATGGCAGAAGGGATACCTCGATACTTTAAAAGATGCTTGGCTTCCTAACTGAAGCCGCTCACATCGACCAATATATGGCAGTAATCAACATGGTCAATCGCTCTTCTTCAAACAATGGGCACACTAAACTGTAAATTAGAATTCTTTTCGTGAGTACATGATAAAGAGGTTTCAGCATTTGTTTCATACACTAGGTAAAGAGCCCAATCTTTGTTCAGGTCCCAAAATATACATGGGAAAAGGTAATCCACTTTATCTTGAAAAAATTAGCTATGTTGCGCCTTCGATCCTATAAGTTGTGATTCATACAGATGTAGCACAATGTATGGAATTATAGAGCATTCTCTTTATTTGATGTAGCAGTCGTAACTTAGTTCATTCTAAAAGCTTGGTAATAATGATATGCAAAGAAAAAACACAATTAGGTGGGTCATAACTACCGTCACGAATACTTTGGTCTACACAGTTACAGAAACTTCGTTGTGTTGTACAATGTATAGAATGTTGATACCCATAAGTTTTCCACTCCCTTGGTAAACAAAGTTAAAGCTATGAAAAATAACAAACAAGATGCATCTGGATAATGTATGAAAAAACTAGTTCAAAAAAGCACACCCAAACAGCACTGAACAACTTTTCCTTTTTAACTGCTGGACAAAAACTAAATGTCTTATGTCCCCTTTGGCGAATAAGACGAAAACAAAAGCAGGTCAGGTATTAGAAAAGTAAAACTGGTTAGACTGATTTAAAATCATATGCTTATACTAAGGACATACTAAGTAGCCCTAAATAAACGAGGAAGAGTGAAAGGTGATGTTTACAGAGAATTTAAAAAAGTGACGTATTGTCATATAAATACGATGATACCTCAAAATTAGTTTACAACAGCTAAAACATTCCAAAAGAGAATCTATTTGCTTGTTTTTTGGACTAATTTTATGAATTAAAAAGAAGAAGGAGATACTGCTTAAACACTTCCATATCACAAATTAATTGTGAATTTAATGGCACTTGGCAAAGGTTTTGAGCTTTAGAGATTCATACATTTCGTTTTCATTGAACTTTATACATGTAGTTATTCTGATCAGTTTTTACATTATTTTAATCCTTGTTTAATCAGACTCGGCAAAATTCACAGTTGTTTGATATGGTGGAAAATATGCTTCCAACTGATGTGTAAGTCCATGTGTAGTCTAAAAATAAAATTCAGAATATATGGGATCTGAGGATGTTGGAATGAAGAGTAGTTAAGCTCGAGTAGTTAATAAACATGTATTATGGCTCGAATTTATTTGAACTGCTGTGGGGTTTGTCTTATGTAATCCTCTCACCCCGCTTAGTTACTAGGGAACTTAATTGCCTTATCATGTGCTCTATTTCCTGATGATAGTTAATTTGTAACAGTCATGTGTTTTTTATGACCATATCCATCGAAATATTAGAATCGGTTTTAAGTTTTAAAATTGAACCCAGCTCAACAACCTGCTGAGCTCTCTCCGCATTCGGCGAACAAGTTTATCTTGACGGCTTCATTCAGATTATTTTCATGCTATGCGTTTCTCTGAAAATTTTTTACCTATCTTTTTCACGAAATTCCATGAGTTCTTCAGTAGAGTATTTGGCCAAACATTATTTAATTGTTCTCAGACTTAACACATAATATGTGTGTTGATGACTGCATAATCCCGAAACGTATCCTAAAATTTTCCAGCAATTATTATTGTAACCTGAGGAGGAATTTTCTTTTTTTGCGGTATCCGCGGCAGATTTCCTCAACATTCACAATATAATAAAAATTTAGAACGTAAGTTTGCAGCTATCGATACATGTAACTGAGTTGTGAAACGCACTCGGAGAAATAGTCACATCATAAATATAATATTAAAGGAATATTTACTACTTCGGGGCTTTCAACTTTTTCCCTTCTCTGAGAAATAGAGAACAGTCAGGTCATGATACAAATTTTTTTACTAACTATTAGGTCGAGCTCTGCTGTTCTGAAGTCGAAATACGCATTCACAAGAAATAAATATCGATGTAGCCTTCTAGCTTACGAACATCTTAAATTGAACTTCGCGAACGACGCAAAAATTAGAAGAGAGAAGTCATCAATCAAATTGCTTTTTCGCAACCAGTTATTTTCTGATTTTAAATTAATACCAAAACGACAGACTATTGTTAAATGAAATCTGAGTTGAAGAGTGGTTGAATGATTCCACTCTCACGATAAGAACCAGTGATCTCGGTATAGAAAAAACAGCTCGAAAACAAATCCCGGATTGCACTCTAGAGGGACAACTCGGGTAAAATATTCAACGCTTGTGTGTGTATGGAAGCTTAGCTTCGACAGGCCCTAGATAGGATTTTCAGAACGTGAGCGAAGTATTTCACTAAAACCACAAAAAATTGGGGTAGAATACTGGGGAAACATTCCCTCATTATTTTCATGACCTACACTGTAATGTTTAAAGTTAATGACTTGGTTCAAAGTGAAAAAGAGACGCTTGTAATTAAGTCTCGATCAATTTAGATGTGCCCTAGTTCCTTAGTTGTCTTGCATAAAGAAGCGATTCAAAATTACGTTCTTCATAAGTACGAGACAATGAATCGAAGATGAAGCTGTGGATTGGGAATAGCACACCACAATCATTACGATGCATTAATTTACATTATAATATTGAAAGAGAATCATCAACCGTCGCTGCTGGAGACTATGTGGCTCCAACACATCTTAGCCTGGTCCTTGACTTGTCACATAACAGTGACGTCAGACTACTGGTCCAAACAACAGCATCAGATTTAGAGAAATCGAATGAAGATAAATAAGTAGCTGCGTATATTTTCTGTCAGAACATTTGCGGTATTGTGTGCGAGTAAACAAAATTACGTGAGTTTCGTGTAAATTGGTTGATTGCCCTTCACTCTTCAAGCCCGTATTCCATAGTCGTAATATTGATGACACTTTCCTGCTCTTTAAAAGCTCTTTCTCGATTGTCGTGTTTCTAGGAATGACGAAAATTTTGTAACATCTGTGAATCGCACGCTAACGCTTCCGGGATGGGGAACTAGTTTTTTACGCTGTTGTTCTTACACAAAACTCGGAATCAAAACACTGTTAAACAGGGCATACGATATCTGTCCATCTCTCAATGATATACACGCAGAATTTATGTTTCTAAATGTTTTTTGTAACAATAGTTTTCCTCTTAGAATCATAAACACCCAAATTAAAAAATTTTCGTCAACGAAATATTGCGATTCAAACACTCCTGTTGAAGGTAAAAATTACTTGTATTACACTTTACCCTATTTCGGTTCTTCATCTGGAAAACTAGCACGTGAATTAAAGTCTTTGTTTAGTAAGAATTTCCCTGCAGTAAACTTACGTGTCATACAGGTTAGCAAAGTAAATATCGGTTCATTTTTTCCGTACAAGGACTCAATTCCCGGGTGTATGCTCTCTTCTGTTATCATATATAACTATAGTTGTGCGCAGTGCGCATCGGCGTACGTCGGAATGAGGTCACGCAATATTTATGCAAGAGTGGCAGAGCACAACGGCAGGAGTTTTCGTACTGGTAACTTTCTGGCGCATCCTCATTCAGTAATACGCAGACATGCCGAGAAGTGTAGTGCGATTATTCGTGATGATAATCTTAAAATAGCTGTCAGTTCTTTCTGCGATATTGACCTTAGGATTTTAAAATCTTAGCATGTTTTTAAGGAAAAATCAACTTTAGACGACATGCATAGCTCGTGTACCCTTCAAAAATTTAATGCATAGTTGTGCTTTTTTTGTGTATGTATCTATTGGCCAGAACTTATGGTCGACCATGTATTTGTGCTTGTGTTGGATTGATCATACTTTTTATTTTACAGAACTGATGATGGAGGTGGTCTCAGAAACGTCTTCGATTTTTTGTTTCTTTGAATAAACTGATTGACCTTCATAGCCTTTTCTTCGCTTATAATTTTTTTGTGTAAAGATATCGAGCCTTAATAGAAATTGTTTGGAATATTTTTTGTATACGTTTGATTCGCATGCTTCTAAAAGGAGGGGCTCGAAATTGCAGCTCAACTGATCAAGGCAAATTCCCAGATAAATTTCAGTGATAACGTCCAATCCAATATAGTGATAACGTTTTCCGTTTGTTGGCTGATTTGCACAAAATTTTTATGGTAACTTACAATTTGAATGACCTTTAACGACCTCGTGTGAGGTAAGATCTATAGGTGTGGCCAATGATTTTGGGAAAAGGGAGTTTTCTATTTTCTTGTTAAACTATGGTGTTGTTTTGCGTAAATTTTAATTGGTCGCTTCCGGAAAACATTATATAGGATGAATAAAAACATTAATTGTCCATAAACCAGTTTTAATAATCTGCAAAACTAAGAAGTTATTATTCACAATATTTGCAAAGTTGACCACGCTTCTTCAAAATTGTTTTGAAGCACTTTGGTGCGCTGTTTACTAATTTTTCAATGATATCATGATTAAAAGACCTCCACTCTTCTTCAATTAAGGCTCCAAGTTGCGCTAAATTAGTTGGCTTCTTCTTGTTCACTCGACTTTCAATGATCGACCATAAATTTTAGATTGGATTCAGATCAGCCGAATTTCCAGGCTAAGGATACAAAGTCTCCACTCCATTGTCATCAAGAAACATTTTAACCACTCTTGCATTATGACAGAGAGCGCTATCATGTTGGTAAACCACATTTTTATCGGAAAACTGACCAGCTATCGTTGGAAGGAGGTGATGTTTTCAGAATTTCTACCAGCCGAATTCAGTGCTGTGTTTTTGGGTACAATCTTCAGTGCTCTAGTTCCCTTACCTGAAAAGCAACCCCATGCAGACGTGAAGAGTGACAGGATGCTTGACCGTTGGAACAACACACTCCGTGTTAAATTTCTCATTTCTTCTTCGTCGCGCTAGGCTTTTCTCGAAGGTGCAAAATGGGTGAACAGAGATTCATCGCAGAAAATGACTTTGCCCCATTGTTCTACTTCCTTTCAAAATTGAGCCGGTCTTTGATGTTCGTCGCCGTCAAAAGTGGTTTCTTCGCAGCTCTCCTTGAAGCAAGTCCGTTGTCGAAGAGTCGACGTCACGGTATAGTCGACGTCGAACAGTTCGCGCTGACTCCCATTCTAGCGCAAGCTCTGAACTACTGGCAGTCCTTTTCCGTAGCGAGTAGCGCAATAAAGCCCAATCTTGACGAACCGACGACAATCTTTTCCTGCCTGGGGCAGTCTTCGCCACTATGGATTTTGTCGTTTTGAGTTGTGTTATTAATCTGTAGACAATTGACGATCATGCAAGTTACTGGCCAACGATTTCCTTTTTCATGGACCACTCTGATGGAGAAGAATGATGGTTCTCTTACTATCTTCCGCAATTACTATGCTTTTGAATCTGGTAAAGAAAAACTTTCTTAAAAATCGAAAAAAACTAATAATTCAACAAAGTATTTGAAAATAAATATGACACTCAACTTGCAAGCGATTTTTTCATCAGTTCCGATGCCCGTGTCAGCTTTTAAACCAGCACAAATAGGTTTTCCGTATTTTAGGAAAACAAAATTGGTCAATTTTTAAGAAAATCCACGTAATGCTGTTTCTGTAAAACTTGCTTCCAATTAATTTTGCAATATTATAGGACTGTTAACGACTAGGTATTAGTATATTCTGAAATGAAAAAAAAATTCTCTCAAAATAATTGGCCACACATGTATTTGACAAACAAAATTGTGCATGTAACTCATATACTTCAGTGATAAAACAAGGGTCTCTATCTACCAATATTGCAAGAAAATGCGCGAACACAATATTTCCCTGATATAAATATTCTCATCAAATAGTGTGGCTCGAAGATTGACGCAAAGCATCTCAACTACATCTTCATTTTCTTGAATTTCAGAGATAACATTAGACTGAATAGTTCTATACTCTGATATGACAGGAAAAGAATCTTTGCATGTTTCCTAAGATTGGTAAATACTTGGCCAGCCCGTTCTATGGGAGATCAAAGCTTGATTGAAATAACGTAAATTTCGTCTCTTCCATTCACCACAAATGGTCTGAAATCTCCGACTAAGACTGGGACATCAGAATTGCTTTGAGCAGGCCTTAAGAGGTAGGAGAAGCTGCTAGTATCCGGAGCGTCGGAGGCAACTTTGCAGTTCTGCACAGAGGGCAGCCATGGCCGCTGAATCCTTGCTCTCATTCCACCTGAAAACGCGGTACCGAACTACCGTCTTACGAATTCTAGTGATCTTTGGGGTCTGGGACGCATCACATGTTCCTTTGAATTTAAGCTCGCAGTTATCCTACGTTATTCATTAATAAATTTATTTTCAACGCGCTGTCGCGCAATTTTGTGTCGTTTAGTCGACATATTTTTAACTAAAAATTTCAAATTTACGTTACTTATCATAGAAGATCTAATGATGTACAGATGCCCGAAATTCTTATCCATACCACTGTCATTTGCAATATGCCTAAAAAGCTGATTTTAAGACAACGGTAAAACCCGTTTGCTATGACACTGCATCGAAAAAATCCCACAGAGTGAATTTAATAGGGAAAGAAATATTAATTCTCTAGTTTTACGAGCACTGATGACTCCATCGAGCTTAGCTCGATATTATTAATGAATCCTTTCGTTTTAGTATCTTACTTGATTCGCTTGAAGTTACTCGAGAAATTTCATTATTTCTAACCGAGGCTAGGAACTGACTGTAATCTTATCAATAATAATTTATATTTTGTTTCCATAATGATTTACAAAATTGCAACTGTGCCGCAATTTCTATGCTAATTTCATAGTTTCTATCTGTTAAAGTATCTGATCAAGCGGGGTCCTTGCCTTAAGGCAGAGAGCTGAATTTGATGTGCAGTTAAAATAGTAAGAAATGTGTAGAAAAGGAGAGATTCTTTCAGAACAAACGATAGTTTTCTCTTTTCTCATCATAAACGACAGAAGAAATTTAAATTCGATTAAATAAACAGATTATTGAGGGTAGAGTGCATTATTTGAATTGTTATGTTCACATTTTCGTGTGAAAATTGTTTCAAATGAATTTGCTACATCGATAAAAGCGCTGTTATTGACGCAAAACTCTCGCTTGCTTTGACTGAGAATTTTACTGAGATTCGTAAGTTTCAAAATTGCATCAATACAGTAGTGGTGAACAGTGCACGCTTATGAACAGTTGATGGCTGATTGCAAAATCGTTTACTTTTTTGACTAAATAAGCCCTAATGTTTAAGATATTCTGTATCAAATCGTTGTCTCAAAGTATTAACTTAGAAATTATTGAAGTGGCTTTTTAAATTGAAATTATCTCGATGCCCTAGGATCATTTCCAAAACGAGTTTAAATTCACAACTCTTAAAAGCAACCTCACAGTACACAATATTTGTTGGGCAAAGCTGACGAGGCGGATGTGTCGCATCGCTAAACACGCAGCTGCCTTCTCTGTTTAAATGTTGGACACTGGATGACGATTCCTAACGTCGATAAAACAATTATGAGATATACTAATTAGCAATCAATAAATTGTTGCGCACAAAATTTGGAAAAAACCAACGCTACTATGTCTTTAGCATGCATGTGCTGCACGCGTACGCGAGTTGCACCATGATTCATTTATTTATTTTTTTATTTTTTGACTCTGGTCCGTCTCTCAGATTGTGAGTAGGTAATGCAACTCCGGCTCTTGCAGCGCTGCGCCACTCAAACTTTTGACAGCTTTAACTTAAGATGTAACTTTTTTAGGGAAAGTTGAAAACACATTTGGCAACTTCTCTACAATATCAGCTAATTAGTCAAGAAACTGGAAGCAGAATTTAGTCTTCGTAATAAAATAACAGTTGCCTCTCACAATAATAATTATTAAGTAATTTAACAAAATTTATTTAAGAAACAGTTTCAATAACGGATTATTGTAAGAAAACGATAATAATTACACGTGCCAAGTGAGTGCAAAACGACTCTAAGTTGTGTGGGTTCACGCATAAAAGAGTATAAGCCTCGGGCAGTGATGCTATTGAAATATTGAAGTCAGCAAAATTGTGTAATGGTAATCCAAATGCGATTGTCATCTCATTTGAAAGTACTCCCGATAGCGAATGAAGTATTTTGGTTCATTGATGTGAGTCTTATAATCTTTTTCCAAACAGGATAGTTAAGGGAAATACACCGAAAAAGAAATTCCGTGGAATAAATTGCATTTCATCTCATAATGAAAAGGTATTATCGAACAAACATATTTTTTATCGATGTACGAAAAGAAATTTCCACAAATTTCGTAAGCAAAACTAGCNACATTATGCTCATTTTGCATCGGAAAGAATGAATACTCAAAACTAGTTGCCCATCATTTCATCGTAGAAGTCAGCTCTCCGGTTCCCAAAGGAATTCTGCATTACATCGAGAAAGGATTCCAAGCTGTAGCCTCTAATGACTCATTGTTGTAAAAAAGTGTGAGTCTCTCAGAAGTGTTCTGATTTGCGTTTCATGAAACACTTTTAATTTTTCGATTCTTCACTAAGACTTCGAAAGGTATAACATACGTTGTGGAAGCTTTCACGGTTGAGATTAAGGACTTTTGCAAACTGTTTTATCAATCCAAATTTTTATGTGTAGCAAAGGTCAGACTGCTTTTCTCAGTACAAAAGGATCGCTGTCGATGTTTTTCTCCCCAGAAGCCAAACTCCTTCGTGGGGGACAATTCCTTTTTTGCCCAGTGGTCTCCTGTAACCCTGCTGTCGTAATAACACATGAAATGAATGTATTTTGTGTAGCCGCTTAACTGATCCAGTAAAATTTCTTCCATTTTCAAATCTTCACTGATTAACTATTCATATACATAAGACAGTAACCTCTTCACTACAATCTTGATGCAGTGATTTTCTTCTTTCTTGTTTATCGAGAGTCCAACTGGTGAAAAACCAAACTAGTTTCCGATGTGAAGTAAAACACATTTCAGGCTCCTTTTGGAACTGCTAATCAAATTATTTCGCTCACTTGAAACCTACGCAGGTAACTTAAAAGAAGAATACACGAAAAATTTCCACTCTACTGCTTCTCTGTCACGATAAAGTAAAGCACGAAAAACAGATGATAGTATTTTTTCTTCTGAAAAGAAAGCCAAAAATTTTGCAAACAAATTGGGTAAACCTAACTCTACTAGTAAATCATGTAATTCAACCTGACTAAACAGAAAAGGTGTACCACAATCTGCCTCAGAGGCCACAAAAAACATAAGTTGGTTCACCTCCATCCGAATTAAAAGTTGCGCTGAGGACATCGTCATCAATCTCGGGCAGCCGAGCAAATACTTCTACGCGAATTTCATTACGATGTGCGTCTGAACGAATGGCAGAAGGGATGCCTCGATACTTTAAAAGATGCTTGGCTTTCTAATTGAAACCCCTCACATCGACGAATATATAGCAGTAATCAAAATGGTCAGTCGCAAATCTTCAAATAAAGGGCCCACCAAACTTGAAATTAGAATTCTTTCCTTTTGTACGTGATCAAGAGGTTTCAAGATTTTTTTCTTACACTAGGTGAAGAGCCCAAAATGTACATGGGAAAAGGGAATTCACTTTATCTTGAAAAAATTAGTTATGTTGCGCTTTCGATCCTATAAGTTGTAATTTCTATAGATGTAGCACAATGTATGAAATTATAGAGCATTCTCTTTATTTGATGTAGCAGCCGTAACTTAGTTCATTCTAAAAGCTTGATAATAATGATATGCATAGAAAAAACACAATTATGTGGGTCATAACTACCGTCACGAATACTTTGGTCTACACAGTTACAGAAACTTCGTTGTGTTGTACAATGTATAGAATGTTGACACCCATAAGTTTTCCATTCCCTAAGTAAACAAAGTTAAAGCTACCCAAAATAACAAACAAGATGCATATGAATTATGAATGAAAAATCTAGTTCAAAAAACCACACCAAAACAGCACTGAACAACTTTTCCTTTTTAACTGCTGGACAAAAACTAAATGTCTTATGTCCCTTTGGCGAATAAGACGAAAACAAAAGCAGGTCAGGTATTAGAATAGTAAAACTGGATAGACTGATTTAAAATCATATGCTTATACTAAGGACATACTAAGTAGCCCTCAATAAACGAGGCAGAGTGAAAGGTGATGTTTCCAGAGAATTTAAAAAAGTGACGTATTGTCATATAAATACGATGATACCTCAAAATTAGTTTACAACAGCTAAAACATTCCAAAAGAGAATCTATTTGCTTGTTTTTTGGACTAATTTTATGAATTAAAAAGAAAAGGGAGATACTGCTTTAACACTTCCATATCACAAATTAATTGTGAATTTAATGGCACTTGACAAAGGTTTTGAGCTTTAGAGATTCATAAAATTCGTTTTCATTGAACTTTATACATGTAGTTATTCTGATCAGTTTTTACATTATTTTAATCCTTGTTTAATCAGACTCGGAAAAATTCACAGATGTTTGATATGGTGGAAAATATGCTTCCAACTGATGTGTAAGTCCATGTGTAGTCTAAAAATAAAATTCAGCATATT
>JACJUY010004179.1:51628-62108 GCA_014220935.1 Platorchestia sp. MABIK | reverse complement strand
ATTCCAATACTTCTCTGAATTGAGCAATTTAATAAAAATTTCATCTCTGTGATGGGCGTCAAAGAATTATTTTTATTTAAGATAAAGTAGTACTTATGGGGCGATTCTTAGGGAATCTAATTCTCAAAATAAATTGAAGAACCAACGTTATAGAGAACATTTATTTACGCAAACGTTTCATATAAAATTATTCCACCATCAGTGCTGGAAGAAATAAAACATATTTTCAGTCATGAATGAGACGCTTAAGGCCTGAGTAGAAATACTAAGCAAAAAACTCAAAAGAATTAAAAATAAATTAATCCTTTTCTAACGACTGAAACACCATACATAAGCGTATAGGCAGTACACACAGTATGGGCAGTGCACAGGCCGCCCATTTGCATGTCCATCCCAGTCAGCCATTAGAAACCATTGCAAAAGTTCTAATCATCCTTTCAAAATGTCCAATTTTTCAATCCTATGCAAAACCTTTAATGAACAAGACCTCCGTTTTCTAGAATCTCCTTATATTTTCCCGAATGAACCTTCACTAAATAACGATTTTAGAGCGACAAAATTATTTGTAGCCCCTACTTCCCAACTTGCGGTATGCTTAAGTGTGCTTAGTGTGTGTGCATGTAGTGTGTGTATGTATATATAAATATGTAGGTGTGAATGTGTTGTGTATGTATGGTTGGGTACGCCTGTATGTACTGTGTGTACTGCCTATACGCTTATGTATAGTGTTTTAGTCGTTAGAAAACGATTTATTTATTTTTAATTCTCTTGAGTTTTTTGCTTAGTTTTTCTATTCAGGCCTTAAGCGTCTTATTCATGACTGAAAATATATTTTTTTTCTTCAGCACTGATGATGGAATAATTTTATTTGAAACGTTTGCGTAAATAAATGTTCTCTGTAACGTTGGTTCTTCTTTTTATTTTGTGAATTAAAGATAAAGGTTGTTGCCACTATAATTCGTACTGTCCAAGTGATAGACTTATCATATTTTTACATTCGTCAGTCTGGCGCCTTATAATTCAAAGTTAAGGTATTATCTATGGTTCTGAGATTGCTGTTTTACATACTGTGGACTACTAAAGCGAAAAAAGAGCTGTTACTCACCATTTCCTGTGTGAATAGCTCGCACTGCGCGATGGTTTCGTTCCTTCTGTATTCATCTGAACCTGAACGTAGAAAATCAAAACGACGTTCAGCAAGCAGAAAGTTTTCCTATAAAATTTTTTCCTATTTAAGCAATGAAATTATCAAACACCTTAACAAGGAATAATCTTGTGCTACTTATGTCTCATATGTCCTAAGAATATACACTGAAAAAGGGGGAATGCCAAAATATTCAGAATCCTTTCGTTTATTTAATGTTTTATTTGTTTGACGAAAATTATGAGATTTTGATTTCAGTAGAATATATCAGAAAAAAACATCATTAGCTCAAGACTATTTGAAATGTAAAGAGATTTTAAAATACTGAGGTTTGTTTGATTGGATGTAGAAGATATTACTTCAAAATCGTCTAATCGAACAAGGATGTCACACTTCTCTGCATGAGAGCCGACCGAAGAATAGGAAGGTGTGGAAACTGGAAAGAAAGTGGTTAGTTCTGAAACTACTGCCGGCATGCTCTGCAACACGAATACCGAGGGCTCGAGTAGTCGCACCCACGTATTCAGACGCACACTTTGCGCAACTATATTTGTAAAAAACAGAAAAGAGCATGTCTTTGGGAGTTTTATCTTTTTAATTGAAAAAGTATCCCATTTATAGCTATTGATCAACACTATTTTATTAATTAATCTGATAAAAGTGTTTTGAAATAAGAACGACAAGTTCCTTTTTGAGTTTCTCAGATTGCTGGCCAAAAAGAATGGAAACGGGAAAAATTTTTTTTTAGGAGCGGCTGGTAGCGTTACATCGGGAAAAATTTCCATTCAAAAAGTTTCTTACACAAGAGTCTACCAGCTGATATGGAGAGCCATTGTTACAAAAAACCTTTCAAAAATTAAAATTCCTTATGTATAGCTGTAAAGGATGAACACACGCGGTAAGCCCTGGACAACAATGTTTTGATGTTTTATAGTTCGAAATAAAATGTACAACAACTGAAAAAACTAATCCCCAGTCTGGTGAATGTTTGCTTACGGAAAACAGATCTTTGAAATCTACTCGTTAAAATAATTCCATTCAAGAACTTGATTACCGACCACTTATAGGCATTACTCCATTGTTGCGTGGGTGAAATTAAACTGCTTCTTTTTTGAGTTATCCTATTGTACGACACTTTAAATTTTTTAATACATTACAGAACAACTAATATTTTAATATTTTGTGAGACATCTCTGACATTCTGAGGACAGAAGATCATTTGCATTCAGAAAGTGAATAATAGAATTCTTCTTTTTGTTTGTACGTCTGATTTTTAATGCCAAAATGCTCATTTGATCAGAAAAGTTAGTTCAAGCCACCTTAAATACAACAAAGGTATTCCAAAAACCAGAAAAAGGAAAACACCGTTTAGTATGAAGTTAAGGGAACAGAGTATAATTGCACAAGATGCGTTCCCACACAAGACCCCCTTGCGCATATTATTATTATTATTATTATTATTAAATCAAGCAGAGCAACCCCAACGGGACGGATCGTGGATCCATAGATTTCACATAGGAAACCCCGCCAGCATCAACTCCACGAACAGTGAAACAAAAAAAGAACAAAGAAAAAACGAAAGGAAGAAAGCAGGAGAAGGAGACATCAGCCACGCAACAACCAGGAGTTGACAGCACCCTTGAAACCACCCANAGCCTTCTGTGCGCCAGAGACGGCAGCACCAAACCCGGACATAGCGCTGATGCAGATCTTCCAATGCGATCCAAGAGACGCAGGTGGCAATCAGCCGCAGAGCCCCAAACTGGCGAACAATACTCGAGCAGAGGAAGAAGAAAGGCACAGAAGCCTCTCCGCACCAACTGAGGGTCCTGATAAATTCCACCAATTACCCTCAGGATCCCCAGCCTTTTGGAGACCTGTGAGACTACTCTCCGCACATGAGCCTCAAATGTGAGCCTCCCGTCAAACCGCACACCAAGGAAATCAAGTTCAGGGTAAACTTCAATAACTCTCCGACCTTTGACTAGCTCACCGAACGGGGGTTCACTGGTCCTGGATCTACTCACTATGAGCGCCTTTGACTTACTAGGATTTAGCATCCTAGTCCACCTCAAGCACCATTCGTTGATGCGTAACAAATCAGCATTCATGTCTTCCACTACCGCTGGACGCAACATGGGACCGGGCAAAACGGCGACCAATGACGAGTCATCAGCATAAGCAATAAAATTACTTCGCACAAGATCAAACATGTCACTGGTGTACAAAACAAACAAGAGAGGACCAAGTACACTCCCCTGAGGCACACCTGAGACAACCTCACACCAGTCACCCGGCACTCCGTCAACCACCACTCTCTGCCTTCGTCCAGCCAAAAACTCTTCATATATCGATAACAACTTGCCACCAGCCCCTGCGAGTGCCAACCTGTGCAAAACACCTACGTGGCTAACTCGATCGAAGGCCGCGCTGAAATCCAACTGTACAACCACAGCCTCACGACCAGCATCCAAAACAGTCTGAAGCAGGTGGGACAAGGATAATAGCGCGTCTGCACAGCCTAAGCCACGTCTGTAAGCAAATTGAGCTGCAGGGAGTAACCCCATACTCTCACAATATCGCGACAGTCGACCCACAATTTGCCGCTCGAATACTTTTGCCATGCAGGACTGGGGTGATAGAAATGGGACGATAATTCTCCTCCAGCGGAGAATGTATAAACAGAATGAATGTATAAACAGAATGTTAAGAAAGTAGTTTACAAAAGAAGAGGAAAGTTTAAGAAGGAAGTCAAATGTACTGAAAAAAGACAGCAGTGAACGAAATAAGTATTGTTCGTTGCAAATCAAAACCCAATTCTGTTACAATAAAAAACGGCCGACCAAACCTTTAGCGCGGGACCTCACACGTTTACTATGGGAGCGCTAATTCCCAGGGTAAACGTGAGACTACCACCGCTAACAGCACTACTTCTACTTAGATCAACTAACTGGAGAAAAGAATTAATTAATTCAGTATTTAATTGATCATTTTGGTTCCCCTAAGGGAGATACTGTTGCTATGTATGTACCGTGGTTTTTGAGCGGGAAAACATCGGGTGCATAGATTCTCCATTCCCTTATTTCCATACTATAGGATGTCTTGCTCTCCTTGGAACACCTTTTATGTGGTTACGGAGGCTTAAACTAACTTATCTTCAAAGTAAATTTTCAAAGATTTTCTTGCATCACAGACAATAGAGTTTTTGTCAACAAACAATAAATAATTTGGTTCATCATTAGTAAGATGCATAAATGCTTCCAGTACATTTTTTGACTTATATAAATATATTTATATTTCATTGTTGCATTATAAGGTAACGTATTTGTAATTTGCTATAAATTTTACCACAACTTATTTATTTAGTAGTTGTCTTCCATGTTGTCTTACATATAATGGTAATACATGTTACAAAGTTACCTACCTAAGTTACATGCTACATGTTACCAAGTTACTTACCTTTCAAGCGATTTGCAATTTCAACAATCTCGGGATGTACGAGGCAGAACCGTGTGATCTCCTCATCAGTAAAAAGATATATATCAGCCAAAAACTCGCACGGACTTCTGGCACGCCTGAATGGAAATGGAAACAAACATTAATTCTGCTGGCATGAAGTCTTATCGGTCAGTAAAAGTAACAAAGAAGTTGTCTGCGTTCAAAGGAGTGGCTGACAGATGAAGTGCCAATTACATTCATCCGACGTTGGTGACAACTAATGTACTTAGATTCAGATTCAAGATTTTTAATTTGTCATTAACATAACTGAGATTCATGAGATATATTTTCACTGCCTTGTTTTCTCGTAAAGGTAAGAAGGAGTAAAAGTAGTTATTTTGTCAATACGTTTAACTATTCCATTTGACCATATAGGTGACAGAAAACTAGATCAGCGTTACAAACTGAGGATCTTGCTGAAAAATTACGGCAAATTCTAACACATGGTTACGAGAAATTCAGTTTCAACCATAAACATTTCCTTCCTACAGATAAATGTTTAGCTCTTCTAGAGCACGCAACCTCCAAATTTGATACAGCGACAATTTACCGCCAAGTCAATCGATAGATTTCCACGGCTGTGATTGAGTAATTAAATTATGCTATCATGTTGATGCAGTTCTCTCGCCATGACCTCAGTTGCATGGAAATGTCATCTGAACACGAGCCGTACCAAGGCGTATTAAAACAATTTCTAAACAATTTAAACAATTTATTTGCCACATGTGATACAGTAATAGAGTTTATCTTAAGTCTAGTATAATGGACATATTTGAGTATAGATACTTGTGGGCACGAATAAGTTCAGCGACTTCTACGGCATCCTATCATCAAAAGCTATGTTTAAACTGTACACTGTACAGTTATGTTTAACATAATTTACTTGACCTAGGGGCGTACAAGACTGATCATATATCGATGCTTGATTTTTTAACAAAAAATAGTTGATATGAACTAGATGGGAACAATATATTCAAGAAAAACAATTAGGAGCGTGAGATCTATATTATTAATCACAGCAGATTACCTTATCAAGAATTCACAACCTTTGGAGGTTCAGAATGTGCGCGGTCATGTTCAAATAACTTTTGTAATAGGTACTAGATTTGGCTTCTAAAAGTCTATTTTGCAGAATAACTAAGTAATATTGTTGAGTATTTCAACTGGTCTGTAGTCTTGTAAGTTGAACATGATTTCCATCAATTAATTATATTCAATAGCAACTTATCGGGGAATGATATGTATTCTCGTATCACTGTGGGCTGTAAAAAATTCACCTTTTCTTAAGCTCGTAGAAATTATTGTTACTAGTCCACTCCCCTTATTTGAAATAAGAAAGAAGGTGGAATGAGAGAAAGGCCGTCAGAAATAAAAAAGTTTCTTCTCTCGAGAGTTGATGAGGCCGAGTGCACACGGGCCGTCAAAAATGTATGTATAATAATGTTCGATAAATCACATGACACGTTCCTATTTCCTGAGAATTCACGTGATATTCATTCCTATTCGAATCTGATGGATTAATATACAGGAAATTGTGGATTTGATGAAGCTTGTATCACAGATACGCTCATCACACTTTCGGCTGGCTTCGGACAGACAGACAGACAGACACCCCTCTTATTATAGTATAGATTTGATTACCGTATTGTTATTGCTGTTAATATAACACCATAAATTGACGCGATTACCTCTTAGCATACTTTAATACTTGGTGGACAATGTTCTGCACAACTTCCTACTGAAACTGGCAGTCGAAAACTGAATTTCGGATGTTATGCGCGAATTCTTCACTGATTTGACATTTTACCCCAATTATGATTGAATGTTATCTACAATTTTCTTTATGATTCCTTAATTTTTATTGTTACAACACTAGTAAGAATAATGCTAGCGATTAGCTTTCAAGTATTTTGCCTAATGGCTCTCGTAAGCGTTTCCACCATCTTTACACGTAGTAAACTTATCACTAAAGCAACATGGTGCGTAGTTTCATCACATTATTTCTTGGATTCAGCAGAACTGAGTGAAAAATCTTTAGAACTATCATCTAGATTGTGTACGTATGAAAAGTTAAAGTTTAAGTAATTAATATTATTTTAGGTTTGGATGTACAATGTTCTGTTTTTAGGTGATGTATAAATGCTAGTTCTTTCAAAAAATATAGCGTATACCCCAACAAAACAGAATCCCTTCTATATTTACAGAAACTAAATTTTAAACACTAATGAATGAATCACCTTTTTTCATCTTAAATAGCTCGCTGTAGTAGACATGTTGTGTATCACCTTATTTTTTCATTTTTGAACGAAAGTCTCTCATTGTTCCTTCAAATCAATAAATGGCAAAGCCTTGAGTGGACATAGTTAATGGGACGGTTGCACAAAAACGTGAATCTATGGAATGCAGGTAACGGGTTGCTTATGCTTGTTTTCAGTATTAAATGAAATGAATTCGATTATGATTAAATGATTATAATTTTTTCGCTTCATGAAAGGTTGTTAAACTATTGTTCCTGGACCAATATTCTGAATATGCAATTTTATCGAATTCCATATTTAACCCAGCCCCACCCCATGGTCAAACACTTCGCTCCTGTCTAGTAACCTGACACCGCATTTGTTTGACGCGCTCAAATTTTGCCAACATTTTTAAGGAAATGACTTAGAACGATGTAATGCCGCAATTCAAATCCATTTACCCATTTACAGAAATAATTTATGACAAAGTGTCAACATGTACAAATTATTCAAGCGACAATTTAGTTGACAGTGTTGAAGGTTTTTTTTTGCGAGGCATAAACCTCTGACAGGTAGACGAGTATTTCTGGAAGGAAATTGCATGCAAATAACTGAAAATGGCCTCGGTAAACAACGTGTAATGCTGTAAATAAATTGACCAAGCCAACTATGAGCTACACAGCAATGGTGAAACTCACTCAGCTGGTAATGTAGGTTTTTTGAAAAATCTTGGCGGTTCTGCTCGACTGGACGAGTGAAAATTATTCGCTCCGATACCTTACCGAGCAACGGGCAGCTGTTGCTCCATCGGAAACATTGGAATGTTTTGTTGCTAAGTAGCTTGGTACACATGACCGATTCGAAGGTTTCACGGAGAGAGCGAACAGCAGCTACTAATTGAAAATTAGAGGAGTAATTAAACGAAATTTAACTTGTTTTCAGTAACTAAAAACTCCATTTAAATGAGCTCAAATTTTTTCCGTTACGTTAGTAAATTCCATTTACACGTATTTATTGTTATTGTATTTATTGTTCGTGGAGTAAAACTATTCGAAAATTCGAACGTACTACCAGCCAGCGATCGGAGTATACATAAGATTTTCCAACATGTCTTTGAAAATCTTGTCATCAATATTGGCGTAGGAATTATTCTAATTTTCAGTTTGATTTTAAAAATTATTAAAATGTTAGGAAATATTTAAGCTGACAAAAATATTTTGGTATTTGAAAACATGGTTCCACAAATTGCCCTTCAGAAACAAATATAATGTCATTTCGAAGTGTGATTGAAGACAAGCGTCGATAATCAACATTAGAAACAAGAAAAAAAATGTTTTTGCAATTCTACATCGGTTTTAGTTCACAATTTTTTAATGTGCAATAAACTGATAACGAACAACTTCCCAGAAATGAAAAATAAAAAATTTGCTCAGAGTGCACTCAACCTGAGAGTGCGTAGCTCTGAAGGGCAAGTTAAGCGGCGTGTAGCTGTAGGGTTAGTAAACTGGCAAGAAAATGGGAGCAAAGGCAAGCCTAAATTGGGAGTGCAAACCAACAAAAACCGACTCCAAACAACTGCACCTCAGCACTCACTGTGACAGAGATCCCGCATCTCCCGGCACCGCTACGGATCTCAGCAGCAGCAGGAAATACGCCATCATCATCTTTGCCTCCTGCAAAAAGGGAAGTCATTAACGATATAATTATGATGTATTTTAAGCCGCACATGTTATGCTTAGACCTATAAACTATCATTCATTGCATTATCCTATCATTTTTTCCATAGCACAAAGCGACAGAAAACTTTTAAGAACAACCGCTTCCACATTTGGCCGTATTAATATCTTGTAATGAAGAATTGACTTGACGTCACCCTCTCAAAGCTTGATGACACATCTGAATATCCTTAGAATGCGATTCCAACTATTTTTTTGGATGAAAGTTGTCAAATTTTATTTCGTGTATACATAGTTTTAGTATTAAATTCAATGACTGGAGCTTATTCGAACCTTTCCAGATGACATTAATATTTGTTGAATCAACTGAAAGATATAAAACTAACGCGTGGATGAGTAATCTATTTAACTTCAACAAGACGCAAGCATATAAACCTGAAAGTCCTTTTTGTTCTCCATGCTTTTCCCCACTCAATCTCAGCCTCGAGTACAGTTTGAACATAGAAGCAAAGAAATGAAAAGAAGAATGACAATTTATTTCCCATAAAGTTGATCCGTGAATTGTTCAACATTGGTTTTCAAAAAATCTTAGCAGTCAAATCCTTAGTTGAAATTCACATATGGCTATCGTAATACCTATGTCAATTGTCGAAACAAAGAAATGATTGAGAGAAAAGCCTGAAAATATCCATTCTCGGATTTGCGTTAATCTGATTTTAACAATGCATAAAAATATAAGAAACTAAGAAAACACAATCCTAGTGACGCTTTGTTGAAAACGCTCTCGTTAGTGCGCACTTACTGTATATTGATATATGAGCATACGAACACAGGAATTAGTGAAATGAGGGATTGATGTTAGAAATAAAATAGGCAGATCTCAATTATTTTGCTTCTAGGACTGAGAAGTGGACATTCGGGACTACTTTTCATTCCTACGTATCAACTAGTATGCTAAATAATGAGCTCGGATAGAAAATAAAATATTTTACCATAAGACAAATTTATGATATTTCCTACGCTAATAATACTGGTACAAAAGAGGTCACCGGAGTCAACGACATGAGAAGGATTGTTGTACAATGCTAGCTATAACATTTTCAACATTGCTGAAACAGTACGAACTGTTAACTACCTCAAATAGTGTTGACATAAAATACGCACGAGTGTAAGAAACAACAAATGGCCATGCAAGACTAATGAGAACATTTTAGGACAGGAATAAGAAAACAAAGCAATGATGTTCTATAAAATTATTACATAGGATGAATTATTTCGCCCTTTAAAATTTTTGAATTAGAACGAAAAATGTATTCAAATATCTTAACATTAAGATCCTTAGTTGATATTCACACATTGATATCGTAATACCCATGCTAATTGTTGAAACAAATGAATGAGAGAAAAACACGAAAAAAGCGTTCCCTTCATTGAGATAATCTGATTTTGAAACTGCATTTAAAAACAAGTAACTAAGAAAGCATAACCCTAGTGACTCATTATTATAAAAAAGAACTATCTCTCTTCCACCTATTAAAATTGCCGAAGGTGAAATCGAAGAAACCAACTCATGTAAATTCCTGGGCATTAAAATAGATTAACATCTGACCTTTAAAAAATTTCTGTTTTCTAAAACGACTCGGAATGAAATCAAAATTGCGAATCAACGTGCCACATTGTCTTCAATTCAAAAATGTCGACACCTTCTTTGCAAATTATCCTTGGTAGGAAACCGAGTATTCACTCACCATTGTTACGAGGAAATGTGTAGAAGCTCAACAATTCGTGCTCCACGGAACAAAAGAGGCAGTCGTGTGTGCTGCACAAGGAACATGATGTGCCTTATATAGCCACACAATTACGGGAACACCTGTGCAAATGAAGGAGGTGCACTGGGGTGTGGCACCACCGTCGCTCCGGTGCAA
>JACJUY010004179.1:23163-48265 GCA_014220935.1 Platorchestia sp. MABIK | reverse complement strand
TTTTATTGACTCATTCGCGTGATTATCGGCTATTTTAGATAATCATACTAATACATACTTCCTAATTCGTTTCACGAATAACCAATATGTGCAACTCTTGTGACCGAGCCAACCGAACCTTGTGATCTAATGTTTGTGAAAATTTTTATCAAGTACCTATAAGAATTTTAAGACGAGAAAACTCTCTTATGAAAATAACTTCAACATGACTGTGAACATCGCTCGAATGATGAGTAAATGAAATCATGATATCAAATGCATCGGTTAAACTGATTGCTTTCCATTCTGTTATTCTTCAATTTTATCCGGTAGTTATCAATCCGTTGTTAGATGCTTACTTCGCTTGTTGCATAGATTTCTATGTCAATACGTTTAATTTTTTTCAGGATTGTTTCAAATAACTCTCTAGCAACAACCTTGAAAACATGTATTCTTTTGGTATTGTTCTTTATTTCCACTACTTATCATGCCTAGATTGATTTTTCTAATGCTATTGACTTGTCCCCTTTGATATTTTCCCAGGATATTTTGCACCAAAAATACGAGTTTTATAAATTTCTATTACAAATGGAGTGCATTTCTCGCACTCAACAATCAAACTGAGTGCGGTAGAACAGGAATGACAGGGGTTTCGACTATTTCACGTAGTTAGTCGTCTGTAAAAAAACGTTTGGGTACCTCCTTTTGATTTTTTTCAGTGATATTCTGTAGCAAAATTCAAGTTTTATCATTTTATGTTACATAATACATATACAGTACATTTCTCGCATTTAATGTTCGAAATTATTCACTCTATTTTCCCTAAATAAAAATGTTAGCAATTCACAGATTTCTCACTAGAAATGACCTGTTATTTGGAAAACGTGGTTTTAAAGTTCTTCTTAGGCTGATTCACCCAAGGAAACCTACAAAATTCAATTTGCGGATTTCTAATTTTCCGAATAGAATTTCATAAGAGTTTCATGAGATATTTAGAAGAATTTCTGGTCGAATAGGTATTTTTGCCCTATGTGCAACAGAGTACTGAAGTTCACAAAAAGTTTCATTGCTTTTTGGAAACAATGAAAAAGTGAACAATGAACAATGAAACAATGAAAAAGAATAGATTATTATTTAGTGTGAGCCTCCCTATCCGCAACATAGGCGATCCAAATAGAGGAAGAAGGCACCATTTAGAATGGAGTTAAGGGAACGCGGAAACTATGCAGAAAAAGCATAGAAACAGTAAGATGAGAAAGAAGATTATGAAACAAGATCAAAGTTGAAGAAGAAAGTAGTAGGTGCTGAAAAAGAGGACAGCAGTGAACCAAAAAATAAATGGTCCTTAACATAACAAAAACATTGTATTTCAATAACAAGGCCTTCCTTACTCTCAGTTCGGTCTCTCATATTGTCCCCTTGGGAGTACTAATTCCCATAGATACATTAATTGTATCTCCCTGAGGGGTTGAAAAAGTGAAAAAAATCGGAATCCCTTCACGTTTTTTGCAATAAATTCCGCAAGTAAAAATGTTAGAAATTTTTTATTTTTCACTAGAGTAGTTGTAGTAGTACCATAGGTTTGCTAGCGCTTCAGTTATTCAAACTATATCGCACCGAAGGTCACATAATTTAATCAGCATCAGGCTTTCCGATTTACCACGTAAGATGAACATTAACATTATATGAACATCAAAAATTATATGATCATGATTACAATTACAACTCAAGATTATAATCGTCTCCCCATTGAAATTTTGTACATACTACAGTATATTCGACCGCACTCATTTTTCACTAGAAATGACTTGAGAATTGGCCAACACAGTTTCACAGTTATTCTCAGCCTGATTTGCCAAAGGAAATCCCCTGAAATTCAAATTGCGGATTTTTAACTTCAAACAGAATTACATAAGGGTTTTATGAGATATTTATAAGAATTCCTGGTCGAATAATTATGTTTCCTAATCTACAACAGAGTATTGCACCTGTCAAAAAATTTCATTGTTTTCTGGAAACTGTAAAAAAGTAAAAAAAATTCGTAAGGGTAATGTAAAATTCGTAAGATTCTCTTGCGTTTTTTAAGAAACATTTTGCAAAAATCAAAATTGATTAAGTCTCTGGTTTCCCACTAGAAACGACTTGAGAATTGGAAGCCACGGTTTCAAGTGTCAGCTTGATTTGTCCAATAAAAACCCGAAATTTAACTAGCGGATTGAGACCTTTTCCCCAAGAGAATTTCAGAATAATTTCATGTGGTATATATAAGAATTTCAGGCCAAATGAGTAGTTTTTCCTGATATACAACCGAGTACTGAAAATGTCAAAAAGTTTCATTGTTTTTGGAAACATTGCATGAAAAGGTGAAAAATTTTGCAAGGCTATATTTACCCTGACGGTTTAATAAAATTTCGTACAATGATGTTAAAAACTTTATGATTTCGCACTTCAAATGACTTGGGGATGAAAAAAAAAATCAGTTTTAAAGTTCTTTGTAGAGTTAAAGTCTCAGGGTAGTTCGCCTTTGGAAAATCTCGAAATTCTACTCGCGGAAGTAAACGTTTTTTTCCAAATAATTTCATAAGAATGGAAGGTCAAACGTCTAATATTTTCTTGATGGACAAGCGAAAATTAGAGTTGTCAAAAAAATTCATTACTTTTGGAAACAATGTATAAAAAGGTAAAAAAAATCGTAAGGTTTTGACAAAAATGTACAATAAAAATGTTTAACGTTTGCATATTTCTAAAGCGCGCTTGAATGAGAGCTTCACAATATTTATCATATTCTGATACTAATTGTGAAATCAGAATGCAAATTGCCCAACTCAAAAGTTCTGGTGAAAAGATGATAGTGCTTGGAATGAACATGTTGATAGTAATTTGACATTTTACAAGCAGATTTCAACAAATTCGCGTATCTCACAGGCTGCAAAACTATTGTGAAACCTGAAATTGAAGCAGATATTAGTTTTGCAAATCCAATGCGTCGTTAGAAGGGTATCACAATACAGTTGCTAGCGGCACTTTCTTTGGAGTACTGCCATTTTTGGCCAAATTTGATAGACATTTACGCTTTCGTGGGTCTTATAATGAGAATTATTATATTAACATGTTCAAGACTCCGTAACAACAACTAAAGCGATCTCAAGAGACAGAAGAGGTTGATAAATCGGTATGGACTGAGGAAACGAACATTATCTCTCCACCAAGTGTGCTCCCATGCAAAATACCCGCACATACAAACAGCAAGCTGAGAAGGAAAAGGACGAAAAGGAAGAGATAGCAATGAACGCATAGAAACTGACAGGAGAAAAGTAAGAAAGAAAGATATAAACTCTGAAAACCTATCAATAGCTGAGGTAACCTAGGAGTACCTCCCCTGTAAACAGTCCGCGTAACATGGAATCGATAAACTCAATGAACCTAAACCTATTCTACGCACCCTGAGGAGGGGCTATCGCACAGTATCACAGCAACTTTAAGCAAATTTTAGGTTTTCTAGAATGTAAAATAAGAGTAAATCAAACATGATTATCGCTACCTACTGGAAACAGCCGTTGAACAGCGCGTGTAGTTTGAACACAAAATATTAGAGCAATATATTTATTAAAACACAACATCGTTCTTATTTAAAGACAGCAAAATCAAAAACAGATTAAAGTAAACATGTTTAAGCCCCAAACTGCAAAAAAGACATTTCAAAGAGAGGAAGGAGGAAGACACCGCTTACAATGAGTTACTTGAAGGGAACGGTGAATCTGAGCACAAGATGTGTTTTCCACTCAAGATCTCCCGCACATGGGAGCAGTAACTTAGGAAAGAAGTCTATGAAACAAGGCAAAAATTGACGAACGAAGCCAAAAATGCTGAAAAACAGGACAGCATTGAACTGAAAAATGATGACCAGCAACAAAACCAACTTATTCTATTTGAAGAACAAGAAGGCCTACTATCCCTTTGGTTGGAGATCTCAGTTTTCCTCTGGGAGAGCTAATTCCCATAGATACAATAGTTGTATCCCACTGAGAGGCAAACCACACAGAATAAACAGCAAAGCAGTTGATCGAAACAAGCAACTACGATGGCTTCTTCTAAGTTTATAACAAACGGAGACGAGAAATGACCACTTAACTACTTCTCTAAGCTAAGCTTTTTTTTTGAAGGGGGCTCTGAAAGGCATTCGTAACACTGCTGGAGAAGATGGCAAAGGTGACAGGGACTTAGGAGGACCATAAACGTCCTGTAAATACTGAATCTTCTTCTTGATCAGCTTCGATCGAGCTAGAACAGGCGAAGCATCAGGTCTTGCACAGTTTGGCCCATCCGGCGGGTCGTTGGCCGAGCAGATCGTCTCGCCAGTGGAGGGTTTAAGCGCTGACCTGGAGCCAAAATTTGACGAAAGAGCGAGCGTAGAATTGTTCACAGAATCTGTTGTTGCCAAAGGCTCAACCACACTAGTTTCAATAGATGTCTTTGAATTACAAACAGAGTTTAAATTCAATTTAATACCTAAAGAAATCGGGGGAGAAGTAATATTCTCTGAGTTCACAGAAGAATTAACAGTAAAGCCGTTAGTAGAAAACGCCGAGTTGAGAGTTTTCGGGGACGTGGTAGCAACATTTCTACCATCGATTTTAACGTCACAGAAAAGTGGATCTAGCGGAGTTTTTTCACTCACAAGCAACTGAGGCGCACCTTCAAAAGTAGACAGTTTGATTCGACTATCTCTGAGCTTATCAGTAGAAGTAATGCAGGTAGTAGGTGAATCATTTAAGCAATCTGGCATAATTTTATCAGCAAACATAGAAACTGAGTCAACACTGTCTACTGTATCAGCGGTTGGCGCTCTACCATCATGCAAGGAAAGATATTCTGTGTCAAAGCCTTCACGTCTTGTGAACGATTTTGTCTCCTCATTGCACAAACGTGGGCATTGAATGTCAACTGGAGCTGGCGATTTGGGCGAGCTGCTCATGGCGGGCGCATCATCAGGCAGGTGAGGAACAGAAGCGTTGACGTGTTCTGCATCGAGATCTTCAGCCGAAGTTGCAGTCTGCAGTAATAATTGTACTCGATTTACGAGACGGGTAAGACATACGGGCGCATTATGCTTTGCACGAATAAGCATGGGAAAGTGAATCGGACATTGGAAATAAAATTCACTGTGCAACAAAGTCAAATTGGAAATACCTTGCACACGAAACAAGAAATGTTAATTTATTGACGAATTAACCGCCATGTGAGCCACCGGTGGTACACGGAGGGAATTTTCACAATGCTGCTGACCAACCAGTTGCCATGAACTCAATTTTTCAAGTCTGAGTTGAATATTGAACTTTAGTTTAACCCATGGCGGTTAACGTGTTAGATTAGATTATTAGCTAGTTTAAGCCTCCCCATCCGCAACAAAGGCGATCCAAAGAGAGGAAGGAAGAAGGCACCATTTAGTATGGAGTTAGGGAAACGCGGAATCTATGCAGAAAGGGCATCGAAACAGTAAGATGAGAAAGAAGTTTATGAAACAAGATCAAAGTTGAAGAAGAAAGTAGTAGGTGCGGAAGAAAAAAAGGACAGCAGTGAACCGAAAAAAGATGGTTCTTAACATAACAAAAGCAATTTATTTCAACAAAAAGAAGACCTACCTAACTCTCAGCTCGGGCCCTCACATTGTTCCCCTGGGAGCGCTAATTCCCATAGATACAATATTTGTATCCCCCTGAGGGGGCGGTTAACGTGTTAAAGCCTTATTTATTCGAACTATAAATCCTCGTCTGCACACCGGAAAAGTATGATTTTCAAATCATTTTCGCTGTGCTAGGCACTCGTAATAATTTTAGCCAATGCAGCTATGGTATTACTTGGATGAAATAACTCGGATGACTTTGCTAACTTTAATTGAATCAGAATTTTTTGGGTAGAATGAAACAGAAACACATCCCAATAATTACAATGTGTCCGATCTGGATTGTTAGAAATTTCATAACTACAGATCACTCCTTTTATAGTAGTTCAAGTAGCTTGACAAATACCAAAAATTACTTTAGCGGTAATATTTCAGGGCATATACAAAATATAAGGATCTAATTTTATCGTCTAGGTCTCACGTTAATCGCGAGTGCTGCGATTTTCACTCTGCTAGCAGAGAGATCACCTAAAACAATAGAATGTAAATTTAAATGCAGAGCTATATTGAATAGGAAAAGCTGATAGCATGATACATTCGTTTTTTAGGAAAAATGAGATTCTAACTTCAAAAAGAAACATCAAATAGTTCGTGGGGAATTACTGTACTAGAACAAGCAAAATTAACTTAATTCACACTTACCTTCCCACGCTTGCTGTTTCTCTCATTTTGAAATGAAATCTTCCTCTTTTCCCCTTGCAGAGCCAAACTCTCGCTTTTCTCAGTACCAATGCAACTTGAACTATCACTTCTTTCACCGGGAGGTTTGCCACAAACTTCAGGTTCCATGTTCCAGTCGTCGTTCAAGAACTCCTCAGTGATGTCATGGAACTGCGAATCCAGAATTGCCTTTTCCTCAGCAGACAAGTTTACGGTCACACGCATTCGAGGAGAGGCTTCGTTCGGTGGCGCTTTACTGGAAGACTTCTTTGCCGAGGTGTTCGTGGGGTATATCCGCCTACTAAGATCGGATCTTATTTTTGAATAATAAGTGTCTGGTTCAGGCAAGCCAGCGCTCAAGCCACTCATATTCTTGTGAACTATTTTATGCTTGATGAAACCCTTTTTCGGCGGACGAGCCGTCGGAGTTTTTGAAACGGGATTCAAAGTGAATTTGTCTGTTATTTTTGTTTTCGGAAGTATCTGTTCTGGCTCTGCCTCTTCGATACTATTCAATAGGTTTTTTGCAGTCCGAAGAGCCTTATCACTCACGCAAACTTGCGCACCGGACGCTGTCTTGAAACCATCAAATTTAGGTTCCGAAGTAGCAGCAAAATTATCGTCAAGCTTATCAGCTTGAGCACATTCGTTCCACAATCGCTGGGCTTTTAGCAAAGAATCATGACTTAATGGCAAACGACTGCCCTTAGCGGATGAAAAGCCTCCAGAAGCACTCTTCGGGTCAACTGATGTTGACACACTACCAGGAAGGTCGCAATCATTCCAGATCCGCTTCGCCTTTTCAATGGCATCAGCTGAAGTTTTGACAGGCTTGCCGCTGGCAGTTACAAAACCATCCTCTTTCATATTAGAGCTAACTCCAATAGCATTGCAGCTATCTTTAGGAATTTTTACTGAAACTTTAATTTTATCCAGGCGTAACTTTGCACCTGCTAAAGCGAGCGAGTTCATTTCAACTTTCGTGCCACCAGCTGTTGAAAATCCTGGGAATGAAGACACCTCTTCGGCTTCAACAGAAGTAGTTTTCAAATCCCCGCATTCACTCCACAACCTCATAGCTTTTTTCATGGCTTCTTCATTAACTTTGACGTTGTGGCCAGCCGCTGTTTTAAAGCCACCAAAGCCTTTAGAAGCGCCTCTAGACTCCTCCATAGAAGTAGAAGCCTCAACATCACTGGGAGGTCTCTTGCTCGCTGACAAAATTTCAACATTGGTAACGTCAACCTCAGGTACAACTGCTTCATTGTTTATGCTGCAAGAATTTTTTCCAGTTTTAACTGCAGCATTCAATCCCGAATCGAAATCATTTTCGCGGACGAACTTTTTGCCGACGTTTGGCACAGTAAATTGATCAGCTTCTGAGTTGCAATCAAGCAACCCTGATGTTTCGCTGGTGCTAGCTTCTTTCCAGAGTGTGGCTGCTCGAGCAACAGCTTCTTTACTTACTTGCACCGTCGCTCCTCGGCCTGTCTGGAACGCAAAACCTATTGCAGGACGGCTCGATGATGGTTTGCCATCACCGACTGAATGAGAGGGATGGAGAACAGCAGTATTTTTGGCAGAGGTTGTTGCATCTTTTGTTCTTTGTAATGTATTGCCCGAGTTGTAATCTGTTTTCTTCTCACCAGATATTTGAGCTGTGTCATCGAAGTCAAAATCACAGTTTTGAAGAATGTCATCAACCTCAGCAAGTTCTTCAGAGTTCATGTAATTTTGTCCATCAATATTTTTAGTCCTATCAGTCTGATGATGAAATTCACCGAGGCCGGACGACTTCTGAAGGTCGAGATTAAAATCATGATTGTTTCTTGAACAGTTGGAAGGAATATTTATTCTCGATGAACAGCTGTCAAAAGGTTCATGACTTCCAGCCCTTAAAGAGGAAGTAGGAGTAATAAATTCAACCGTAGATGTTAAAGCCTGTTTAGTACAATCTTCGATTTGAGCATTAGTATTTCCTTGCATATTACTTGCTTTTGGGGCCAACTCATGGTCAGCAAGAAGTGGAGAACTCGTTGCAGCTTCACGATGATTCCGTTTCATTGAAATTATTCCAACAGATGGAACACTCGCAGTTACATCAGCATCAATGAAACCACAGCTAGAAATTTCTGTGTGAATGGACTCGGAATGTTTCAGTGTGGATACACGGTGTGATCGTTCTAAAATAGAAGAAGGGTATATGAAACTAGAACTGGGATTTATTTTCTTCTTCAACATCTCGAGCTTTTGAGCTCCTCGAGCTGAGAGAGACAATCGACGCGGCTTGCGATGGGTGACTGGGGTTGAAACAGGGGAATGCACCGCACTCGACATTGAAGAGCAGGAAGTATTGCCAACGTTTGGATCAAGTACGGGGACATTCGTAGGAGTGATACAATTCTCCGATGAGAGCGCAGTATTATGCAAGTTTTCAGACGTTTCAAGAACTAAACAAACACTGTTTGTAGCGGGTGAAGTAATGCCAGAATTTGGCAGAGCGTTACAACTTGTAAATTGTGTTGATCCATTAGAAGAAATTGGAGGCTTTAGGTTGGACGGACGTTGATTGAGCAGATAGTGCGCTAGTCTTGTCGTTTTCACTTGTCATGATCTCTGACGATTGTGCGGGCACTGTCGTGGCCATGCTATAGCTGGAGATTGAAGGTAAAGCATGGGAGCATTCTTCAGATTCATTCTTTGAGTTTTGAACACTTGAAATGCTGGCGAGATTCGCGTCACCTTTGTGTAATAAACTCGGTAAACTTGTTTCCTGCTCATTTTTACTGAGAGTATACTGCCTTTCACCGGACTTCCCCATGGCTTCACATGTCTGTGAAATTTTTCTTTTTTTGCCGTGGTTGGCAACAGTGCAGTTTTTAAACGGTAGAGAAGGTGGCGACGTAACATCTTCAAAACTTGAACGATGGCAGGTACCCTGAGCCCTTGCAGCCGCTGAGCTTCCTGGACTATCAATGTGCTTCATTTTTTTGACTGGAGAGCACAACAAATCAATAGGATTTATATTACTTTCAGTAGCACTCAAGTCATTTAAGTCAAAAACAGAGGTTTGGACTTCAGTTTTCGTCAAGGAATTTCCTTGAGATATTCCACTAACAGTTTTGTTTTCAATTTCAGATCCGATACCCTCCTTTACCGCACTATCGATTTTTGCTGAAGTTCCAGTGTTTCTTTCCATGCTCATTTTAGTAATTTTCTGGGCATTATCAAAACTTTCTTTCCTCTGAGAGCGCACCGCAGAGAAAAGAGCAGAGCCGAGGAGCGGCGTGCTCGTCTTGAAGGGTAATTTACGTACCCTGTTCGAAGGAGTCCTTGAAGCAATCGTGGGCGACTTCTTCAAATCATAAAACTTATCAGCACATTCATCTGTTTCAGGCTCTTTGACAATGGAGTCAATAGGAATCCTCACATCCATTTCTTCTTTTGAAGTATCATTTGATTTGCAGTTGTATCCATCTATGCAAGGAATGCTTGGTTTGCCGGCAAGCTCGTCCGTGCAATTCGCGTCATCCACGCAACTTCCCTGGTCGCGGCGGTGGACAACTCCAGTGCCAGGCTCTTCAATAGTAGAGTCCATCGCGGGTCTTGTGCAGTTCGAAGGCGCTTCAGGCTCGTGCTTAAACAGCGACCGAGCCAGCGACTGCAAAAAGGGTTCTCTTGTAGTTACAATTTATTTGAGTTTCTGTTTAATTCCAGGAAAATGTAGATATGAGAGTTCGACCTCAAAATAAGAAGAAAACAGGAGCTATTAATGCAGTTTAATTTTTTGAGAAGAACTGTACAGGTAAAGAACTAACTATTAGCACATATAAGTGTTAAGCAAGCAAGTTGAAAGTATATTTGAGCAAAATTATCCATCTTTTGAGTATATTAGAAAAAATTCAACAAATACTTTAAAAGAAACAATGAACACTAGCTAAAATGCCAATAAAAAATACTATTGATACTATTAGTCCCAAGTGAACAAATTATACTATAGAAAAAGGAACTTTTTCACCAACCACTGAAAATTTTACAACACATCTCACACAGGAAAACTACAAATAGCACAACAGGACTTACCTTCGCATTAAAAGCATTGTTCCTCGAACGCCTCCTGAGCTTCGGGGAAACAGAGTCCAGGATGTAAGAGCAACTGTTGTGAAGATCTTTGGTCACGCGACCGGTGGATGTCGGCTGAAGACCACTTTCTTCATCATGTGAAAGAATAATATTTATCTCACCAGTGCTGGCGCTATTGTCCATCACGACTGAAGTTTTAGAACAATTTAGGTTCAACTGACATTGAACTTGCGACGATGAATTCTTTTCATCAGGTCTATTGGAAACCTGATGAACGCGGTGGACAGACAAATTATGAGCCTGTTCTGGCGGAACTGAATCACACTGATGCTCGGAATCCCCCACTGCACGATGCATCATCTCACAGGGATCACCGCAGCGTTGATTGTTTAGGGTAATGCTTCGATGTCTTTCATTACTTGAAGCATCACGCGGTAGTTCATAAAACGAAGAGCCCAGGTTTTGGTCCTGTAGAGATGGACCGCGAGGTTTTTCTTTGCTTGAAGCATCACGCGGTAGTTCACAGAACGAAGAGCCCAGGTTTTGGTCCTGTAGAGATGGACCGCGAGGTTTTTCTTTGCTTGAAGCATCACGCGGTAGTTCACAGAACGAAGAGCCCAGGTTTTGGTCCTGCAGAGATGGACCTTGATGTTGCACGCATTTAGCAGGGGTCTCCAGGGCGCTGGTCCAGGCAAAGCCCTCAGATGTGTCGACGCCCAGCTGCTCTTTAAGGGACTGCGTTGTGCTGCTGCAAATGTTTGTTTCAAAGAATTTTATATAGTAAGACTGAGAAAATTTTAACAATAATCCCAATGGTGAAATGCATTATTTAACGGTGATTAATGCGCCTAAACTTTCCCATTTGCATGTACATCATACGACCTAAACTCCCGCTACAAAAATGAGGTCTTTACATTTAAGTCACCCAATTGCATTTAGAAATCTCTACTTAAAAAGAACATACTGAAAATAATAAATTTACACCTATAACTACGCATCGCCATCCAATTTTTGTTGTATTCTAATTTTAAAATAAAAACCACACTCTCATGATTTGTATATATTTAAAAAAATCAATCCCAACGAATAATCTAGCGTCACCACACCCATCGTCACTTACCATCGATCATGACGGACGCTGTAATCCAGAGGCTTTGTGGTGCTCCTGTCACGTGCAACAGACGATTCTGAAACATTCAACACGTCAGTGCACGAACAAAAGAAGCATTTGGAGATCGGGCACATCAGTAAACAAGCAACAGACCGCGTAAAGTGGAGCAGCATTAATACAGGCAAATTGCTCCTCTTTACCATCTATGTTTGAATCATGTCAAACAAGTAACAGATCACGTAAAGTAGAGCAGTAAAGGAACATTAGATGAGATGTTAGTTAAAGCCTCCCTAACCGCGACAAACACGTTCCAAAGAAGGGAAGAAGGCAGGCACCATTTGGTATGGAGTTGAGCGAACTTGGAATCTATGCACAAGGTGCACAGAAACAGTAAGTTAAGAAAGAAGTTCATGAAGTAAGGTGAAGGTTGAAGAGGATAGCAGTAGATGCTGAAAAATAGGACAGCAGTGAACCGAAAAAAAAGGTGGTCCTAGATAAAATAACATACATTTTATTTTGACGAAATGGCATACCTAACTCTTAGCTCAGGACCTTACATTTTCCCCCGGGAGTGCTAATTCCCATAGATAAAATAGTTGTATCCCCTGAGGCGGCAGTATAGGAACATGCCAATTCCCTCTCTTTACCATCTATGTTTGAATCATGCCACACAACAGCATTACCACACGATTACAGATCATTTTCTCAATATCAGATGAAGAAAACAACACACTCTTGAATTCGTCAGTAAATGATGGCGGATTTTCAAAATCACAGCAACGATATGTTTGATCATTTAACTGATATGAATGCTAATGACGCTACTGATGAGTGTAAAAACTACGGTCAATCATGAAATGGACACATAGACGTGAATGTCTATTAGAAAATAATATGGACTTGAAAATATTCTAGAACAGAACTAGTACCTACCTATCTATTGCCAAGCTGTAATAGTTTAACATCACTAGCACCAACAGAGTAGCTGAATTTATTGCATTGTTATGAACCTCTTGCCTATATCATCACTTCGCTTCAATCTCCCTAACCACTTCAAAGATGTTCGAAGAGAGAAAGCATAAAAGTACCATTCAGTATGGCGTTAAGGGAACGCGAAATCTATGCACAAGGTGTGTTCCTACACTAAGTCCTTTGCACATACAAACAGTAGGTTCAACTAGGTTGAGCAGGAAGATAAAGAAACATAATAAAAATTGGAGAAGTAGTAGGTGCTGAAAAACCAGATAGCAGCGAGCCCTCCCAAGATGATCTGTATCAAAATAAAAACCCTTTTCTATTTCAACCAAATAGAAGGCTGATCTAATGCTCAGCTTAGGATAAATTTAAATTTTTCTAATTTTTTCTACTGGCAAGACATGAAGACAGATGAAATTTTTCTTGAATGGTTTAGAACTCAAATTTAGCAGGAGGCAATGAATACCTTTATAGATGACAACAGCAAGAACAGGAAACATTCAAAGATCATACACTGTATTCTGAACAGAAATCTTTGAACTTAGCACCAGTCTCAGTAGAATGTTGAAGTTCTCATCTGGCACAGAAGAATTATTCTTGGAGCTGTAGCATGTTTCAATCACATAATTTTAATATTACCCTAACCCAAAATATTTTCCATACCTCCAAACTGAAAGTTAGCTATAAAGTTGATGCAATATCTATTTTTAATGACAAACTTCCACCAACAAGAATGCCTACCATTTTTTGACAGAGAATTAACCAACAGAACAAAGAATGCTTACCAGAGTTGTTCAAACGGTCCTGCAGAGTTGATGATGGGCTTGCCAGGAAACTTCGTTGGTTGCAAAAAGAAGCGCTGCTAGAACTATGACTCGAGCTGTCCAGGGCCCTGAGTGCTCTGGAGCGCAGAATGCACAGCCATGCCTGGCACTTGGAGTTATTGCAAGACATGATGCTGAACCCTGCACAACAAAATAGAATTAGCTCATGTTATACTCAAAAATTAATTCACAGGTGACAGGACCACCAAAGAAAACATTTTCTGTAATAAACTATTTTTGGTTTGGTGAAAATGTTACAGTATCAGTAGTGAGAATGAAAATTTCATCAAAAAAAACTTAATCCACAAATCAAGAAACAAATTTGCCAAACATGACATGCAAAAATCAGAGTCATTTTGCACTGTAGAAAGCTGAAAACTGTCTTATTTGGTGAATTACTAACAAATTCTAAATTCATATTCATACAAGGTGAGAGTAACCAGCCAGAAAAAAAAAACAATACTAGGAATTAACTTAAACATCTAACTTTTGAAAAGGACAAATTTCACCTGAACAGTACTTAATTGATCCATTTGACTAATTTATGATGAATGAAAGCCCCAGAGGGAATACAGAAATCATATTTCTCTTCAGCATCAACACACACTCGCCAGATTCCCCTGAATCTCAAAGCAATAGCTTTGGTATGTTGTACATTATTAAAATATCTAAATACACACACATAAACAGACAAAATTTTAAAATTGTGACTCTACTACAACACAAAAATCTAAAATATACATTAAAAGACAGCTTCTAAAATAAAATCAAGTTCTGAACAGTTTTTGTAAGCTGAATTGTTTGTTTGTAAGTTTTCATATGATAATTTTATTTAAAATTAGCAAGGAAGGGGATTTAAAACTCCTGTGTACATTTATGGAAAACAAAAATCTTATTATCATTTAAGAAAGTTTTAGCCTCCCTTAACCATGACAAAGATGTTCCAAGAGAGGAAGGAGGAAGGCACCATTTAGTATGGAGTTGAGGGAACGTGGAATCTATGCACAAGGTGCACAGAAACAGTAAGCTAAGAAAGAAGTTCATGAAACAAGAAAAAGTTGAAGAAGAAAGTAGTAGGTGCTGAAAAACAGGACAGCAGTGAACCGAAAAAAGATGGTCCGTAACAAAACAAAAACTTATTCTATTTCAACAAAAAGGAAGCATACCTGACCTCGGGCCCTCACATAGTTTCCCTGGGAGCGCTAATTCCCATAGATACAATAGTTGTATCCCCCTGAGGGGACATGGAAAACAAAAAAGGTAAGACATAAAAGACCTAATAATAAAGATTCAGATAATGAAGATAGTTCATGAAAGTAATAATAATGACAATAAATATTTACTTTTAATTTTCAAACGTAACATCAGAAAGCTTGCATTCATGCCTCTGAATGTTCATATCTTTGAGGTTTGTGAGTAGGAGAGCCAGTGCAGTTCACTTCTCACAAGAAAAAGAATTTTAAATTAACAATGTGCATTGTGCAATAGATGTGCACAAAATTGATGGTTCAACTCAGATATATAAATTGCTTCTAAAACTCAAAGGTCTATCTTATCATTAAATTTACAAGTTCCAAGACGCAGAAGGAACACTGCACTACTCAGCATGAGAATACATTTTCTCCTGGCAGTACAGCACTAAAAGTTTAAGGGGAGCGTACCCCCAGAATGTCGAATTTTCTAGAGATATTGATTTTAGCTGCTAAAGGAAGGGGAAGATGCCAGGTACATCCTGTGAAAAAATCAGTTTCGTACGATCACTCATTCGCCCGCTACGGGGGTTTAAAGTATGGGGGGGGAGGGGAGGGGGAAGTGAAATTTTATCATGTTACACCTCCCCCTTGGCACTTTCTTCACGGCGCGAAGTTGCTATGTCATCTTCTACGTCTCTTTATTACTGTATAATGATTTCAAGGGTCCTAGTTGACCCAAACAAAATTAATAAAAAAAAATGAGATTGTTTATGTTTCATTGTTTTTCTTTGTTTACCTTATTTTGGAGGATCGGAATGTGGGGTTTCAAAATGCATCTCCTCCTACAGTTTTTGAGCTATAGTGATGATTTTGGTATCATTGGATGTGGAATGACGTGGGCATTTCAAAAACTCAAATGGAAATTTGAAATTCATTTTAGATCAAAAGTTATGACGTCATAAAGTGCAAAAATTTACAAAAATAAGACATGCCTTGGAATTTTTTATGTTTTTCCATTTCAAACTATGAGTTTGAAAAATTCCATTTGAGTTTTTGAAATGTCCACGGTTTTCTGCATCCAATGATACCAAAATCATCACTGTAGCTCAAAAACTGTAGGAGGAGATGCATTTTGAAAACCACCCCCAAAAATCTCGTTTTCTTTATAGAAAATCGCAATTTTTTATGGAAGACAAATGATTCCTAATTGCATTCCCTATCAGTGTATCAAATTTCTTTGCTCTAAGTTTAATATTGAAGAAAATCGTCCTAAAGGGGTACGCTTACCTTAAAACAGCACAGAATAAGTGCATTTCATAAGCTTATTAAAGTCACTGCTATTTTTCAAAAACTCTTCAGTATTCCTCAGGTGATTGTAATTTGATTATCTACTTATAATATATATATTAGAAAATTGATTTTGTTCTCTTACCTATACTAGCCCAGATACATCAGAAAAATTTAATGACATCTGATAATAGTTGTAAGAAAGAAAATGAACCTGCAAAAAAATTAGTGTCTACGACTCTACATTCATTAGATAATTTATAACAATGTAATTCAATATTTAAATATTAAATTTAGCAATCATGTATAAACAATTCTGGAAAGATAAAGAAAATCAAGTACCATCAGAAGCCATACATATCTTTAACCTTGATTACCATTTTTTGCTTTCAAATATATAACATTAGCAATTTCCTATCTATTTAATATGTAGATATTACAACGCAAGTTTGGTTAGTCAAGTATTAAGTTCTGGGCCTATCAGTTAAGGTTCTAAGTCTTTCAAGCCCAGTTATGAAAGTATTTTAAGCCCCCGCTCAAGTTGCATAAGCTTTGATACACAAGCTTGTCAGTTTAACAAAGGTATGCAAGACTGATAAATGGCTGCAAAATATTTTTGGCATGCACTCAATTTGTTAGGCAGCACTGTATTTAGCTGATGACTATGCTATTAAGTAAGCTAGAATCACTAATATAGATAGCAATATATTGACATTAATATCCGTAACTAATAACCAACACATTCTAACAGATATTTGTATTATTGAAGAACATCATTAACTGCATTCTTATGCAGACGAATCATAAATAAAAACACCAAGGTTGCTACTCTCAAAGTGAACATTGCTAAAATTATTTATTGCTGATAAAAGGTAAACGTTTCGAGCACCAGGCTCATCATCAGTATAAATTTGTCTGTAAAGGACAAAACAGAGATGAAAAGATAAAAATATACGGGATATAAACAGAATTAAAAAAAAACTACTACTAAAAATCAAGGGGAAACTATGTACAAAGGGTGGGCACTATTGGTTTCATTGAGAGGCGGCCTAAGTTTAAAAATGTATAAGGACTCTAAAATTCTTAAATCATTCTGGTGGTTGGCTGAAGCTAAGGTAAATGTGAAGTGTTTGCTAATAATCGAATACCGAATTTTGAGTGCCGAAACATAGTTAATTAGATCAAAATAAACAAGTTTGCTTTCATGCACTTTTCTTCGCAAATGACTATTTTACGATTGATAGCGGTAAATTAGTTACCGCAACTCCAGTCTTCGAAGCGGAAAGTAATTCATCGAGTGCGTCGTATGGCAACACTGCAGTGGACGCTTCCTTCCAACGCGCTTGAATGATCGAACCCGTTCCCGCCATCTAAAACCTACCGCTCTAACTCGTAAAATACTCATTTGTCGCAAAAAGTGTATAGAAGAAAAATAGTTTATTTTGATGTTATTACCGTGATTCAAGCAACAAAAATTCAAAAATAAATGAGTGGCTGTTTAATCGAGCGCATTCGTCATCATAGACAAAACTAAACCTACCGCTATACCTCGTTAAATACTCATTTGCGACGGAAAGTGCATAAAAAAAACTTGTTTATTCCGATCTAATTAACTATGTTTCGGCAAAGAAAATTCAAAATTCAATTATTAGCAAACGCTTCACATTTACCGAAGCTAAAATGCTAAAATTACTGCACTGTACACTGGAGCCACACTGTTCACTATGGAGGCGAACCGACGAATGAGGAGGATGGGCAAGAATCCCCCCAGTCCGGCTACTACGTCCAGCATGCTCCGCTACTCTGACGCCCAAAGTTCTGCAGGTCAAGCCTACATAATATTTATTTATTTTTTAATATTTGTATTAACTGTACATAGGATACTAGATCATTATATTACTCCTAACAAATTATTCAATTTTAAGGCAAAAATAGGTCTTTGCTCAGTTGGCTGCACATAAAAGTCTTTTTATAACAATCAGTCAACTGATATTAAAAAATGAATCAAAAAGTCAAAATTGAGCTGCTTCGTGATTAGTGTGAACACCGACTCTTCAGTGAGAGAGATGGGATTAAATTTATCTATAGAATAAAGATACAAAACCGGATTTAATATAAAAATCAATTTACTGAACACTTGCACTGCATCTAAGCAATCAAAAGTCATTATGCAATTGCATGCATTATTCTAAGCAGCCTTTATGATCACATCTAAAGGAGAGAGCACTAGATGTTAAACTGCGATTTTCCTCCTAAAAGAAAATTGTTGGACTGGTTCGCACTTCATACGGTAACATACCTAACATAAAACATTTATGAACGAAAAAGATAGACGGTTTCATAAACTTTGATAGAATTAAAAACATTGAAGTTACCAGCACGGATTCCTAAATTTCTTATCGCTAGACTGCGTTTCTTGTCATCTTACATCAACGTTGTTCAGTTTTCAAATTTGGCGGTGGCACTCATTCTTTGACCTAAACAATAGACTTATAGCTCAAATCGAAATTGTACTAGCAGGGTTGACATATGTGGATCGCAGAGGTGTTAATTAAATAAATAAATTTTAACCTATATTCACACGTTTACTGAGTATTACATTTATTATCATGAAAAATAACATTTGATGATCCAGAAAATTGTCAGCGGACACAAGATGAGGCTCGAGGATCAAATTGCTTGCTGCAGACCTTGATTTCAAGCGTAAGTAATTCCTTCCATTCTTTTTACTTTCAATAACATTTGTTATTAGATATTGACCTCTCATTTGTTTGACATTATTGAAGATACGAGTATAATACCTCAACCACAATTATCATTCGGATGGATACTTTTGGGTGGGAGTAGGAGTGCAGCTGGATACTTTGTCGCGTTTCCCGGGTGTGTAAACGTGTGCTACTGATCCTCTGACTAAATTGTGTTGGTTTAAAAGTGAAATTCCTCAAAACTGGTATGGTTTGTATATTCACGTGAGTATAGTGTGTGACTTTGTGTGGAGTGACTGTGAGAGTAGTATTTTTGTTGTTTGAGAGTTGCGACCGAGCGTTTGTACCGTGACTTGCAACTTGTGACTAGTGTTCGACTGGTAGTTCTGTATTTGCCTGTAAGTTTGCATTGAGATAGAAGTGTTGTGGGTGAGAATGGCGTGTAATGGGGAAAGTAGTGTTAGGGTTGGAGGTGCAGATGGGAAGACTGAGTGGATTCTGTGTGCCTGTAAATTTTGGACGTATATGGATGCATGCAAAGGCTTGAAAAGGATGAGTAAGAGAGCGCTGAAGGGGTATAAGTTTGTATGCTGGAAATGCCTGATTGATGAGAGAGAGAGAAGCTGAGAGATGAGGTTGAAAGGTTGACAGTTTTGATGGCTGCTTTAGAGGGTGATTTAAAGGATGAATGGAAGCTGAAAGGAGGAAAGAATGAGAATGGTGCAAGGAGTGCAAATGCAATGGATGTTGAGGCAAATGAGGATGCAAATGTGACAGATGAGAGTAGTAAGATGAATGAGCAGGATGAAAGAAGTGCAAATGAAAAGAGAGTGAACGAGCAACCTGTGGATGTGCCGCATGAGGTGCATGCATCTGTAGTTGAAGTGAGTGAAAGGAAAACGAATGAAATGAATGAAGTGAGTGAAAGAATTGAACGAAAGAGTAGTATGAAAGGGAGAGTGAGACCTATGATTAGAATATGTGGAGATAGCATGGTGAAGAATGTGGATAGGTTTGTAAGAATGAGTGACAGTAGTGGTAGTGGATGTACGAGCACAGAGTTGAAAAGGAGTGGAAGAGATTTGTAGGCATGCTGAGAGAGTGATAGATGGAATGGATGAAGGTATGATTGTACTGCAAGGAGGTGGCAATCGATTGCCTGAATGTGGGAAAGAACGTACGGTGAATGCAATTATGAAAGTGGTTGAAAGTGCACGAAAGAAGAATGTTAGAGTGGCTGTGATGAGTCTTCTCAGAAGGCCTGCTTGTGATGATGATGATGAGTATGAAAGGGTGCGTAAAGAGGTAAATAGGGAGGTGCATGAAAAGATTATGAGTATGAGGGCTGAGAGTGTGAGAAAGCGTGAGTTGGGTTCCAGCTTTCTAGATATGGACAGCGTGATCCAGGATGGATGTTTTCTTGGAGACAGAGTCCATCTTACAAACGAAGGTGAGATAAAACTCTCCAAGAGATATGTCCAGTGGATCAGGGCAACTCATATCATGATGGAAGCTGGAACAGGATGAATGAAAATCTGTCAGAGCAAAAGTGAAGAATGTCTTGAGTTGTCCAATTGTGTTGTAAGGTTTGGAAGCATAAACGTGCGTGGATGGAATGCTGGAAAGTTGGATGACCTTGTAGCGGAATTTGAGAATGGGAATTTAGATTGCGTTGGGGTAGTAGAGACCCAAATGCGTGATAGAGCCAGTTTAACATGTAAGGAGAATAAGTATCATATGATAGGAAAAGGGCGTGTAAGTTGGCAAAAAAGAGGTGGTGGAGTTGGTCTGATTATAATAAATGCTCTAAATTGGAAATTAGAAGAACTTTCTGTTGGAAATGAACCTGAGAGTAAAAATTTGTTAGCAATAAAGTGTGAAAGAATGCATGCCAGAGAATGTGTGATTGTGATTGTATGTTATATGACAACTGATGGGATTTTAGCGCATGAAGAGAATGCAAAAAAGTATGAGATATTAACAAGGATAGTACGAGAACACTGCAGGTGCCCTCTGATTGTGATGGGTGACATGAATGTCCATGTTGGTATACTTGGTGAACCTGTGAATGCAAATGGACAAAAATTGATTGATTTCTGTGATGAAAATGAACTGGAAAATCTGAATATCACCATAGGAAATGGCTTGCATACATGGCAAAGGAGGGAATGGAAAATTGCAATTGACTATATGTTAGTGAATAGTAGAGAAAGAGAGTGTGTCAAAGAAATGCTTGTAGATGAAGATGATTTTGAAATTGATAGTGACCATAAAATGCATGTGCTTGAATATAATTGGGGTGGAAAGGAGTTAATGCAAATGGTCAGGAGTGTAAAAGAAAATTGGCATATAAAAATGGAAAACTGTGAAGAATTTAGGAATGAGTTGAGTAGATGTAACTGGAACAGGTGTGGAAATGTAAATGACCTAAATGATGAGATTACAAGAACATTGTATGATGTGGAAGAGCAAAAGATTGGTAGAATAAAATGCCGGAAAGGAACAGGGAATGCTGGGTGGTTTACAAATGAGATAAAGGAAGAACGAATGAGAAGAAAGACATTAAATTAGACACCACGCAATATGAGGAAAATGTATGAAAGACATAGAATTACTGAGGATGAATGACAAAGTACATGGAATGAGTACAAGGGCCAGCAGAAAAAAGTAAAGAGAATGATTAATGAGGCTAGAGTTAAAGAGGAGAGACACCAAGTTGAAAATCTAAGAAAGAAAGGTCCGGATGGAATAAAAGATTGGTATTAGTTTATACAAGTTAATGATAGAGGTAGTGAAGTTCAAGTCGACGAATTAGTAGTCAATGGTTGCAGTGTGCAAGATAGGATGCAAATGGTGAAAGCAGTGGAAGAATACTGGGAGGACATTGGTGGAATGAATGAACAGGTAACAGATGATGAACCCGTAAACTTTCTGATTGATGAACATGAGCTGCAAATGGAAGACGAAATCACTTGTGAAGAGATTGTACATTTTTTGAAGAAGGTGAAAAATGGAAAGGCATGTGGTCCTGATAAAATCCCATATTAGTTCTACAAATGCGGAGGAGAGAGTGTAGTCAGTACATTGAAATGTTTATTTGATGAGATATGGAAGAGTGAAAAAGTGCCGGATGACTGGAACAAGTGTAATGTAGTCCTATTGCATAAGGGTGGACATAAAAGTATGAAAGAACTTAAAAACTACAGACCAGTTGCACTGGCTGATACTGTATGTAAGATTTTTTGCTGTATTTTGAATGAGAGAATGAAAAATGTAGTTGAGGAATTAGGAGTCCTGGGAGAAGAACAGAATGGTTTTAGGCAAGATAGACGTGGGGAGGATAATCTGTTTGTAGTGAGTGAAATAATTGAGCGAATGAGGAATGATGATAAGAAGTTATATTTAGCATTTCTGGATATTGAAAAACAAAACAAACAAACATCGGCATCTACGGATGCTTTATTGTCAATTGAAGCATGATACATATCACCTTTTACATTGGTTTTTCAAATGCCTTATAACTAACACCAGGACGCCATGACGCTTTCCCTCGGTCAAAGACCGGTACCCATTTCAGACACCTGGGTAGAGTAGGGTATTGTGCTTAGAATTTTTTTCTCCTATACCCAACAGAGAAAATCGCCACCAGCGCCGCGACTCGAACCCGAGTTTCCCGCACGGAGTCAGGTCCGCAAGCCACACGGCTATGACGAGCGTATGACCAGCCTAACCCGAAAAGGCGTATGACAGAGTGGATCGGGTTAGGCTGGTTGAAATTTTGAGAAAAGTTGGGTTTAGCAGAAAAATAGTAAACATTGTACAAAGTCTGTATGAGAACACAAGCGCAATCTACAGGTTAGGCAATTTGTAAACAGGGCAAGTGAGGAGTGTTAGAGGAGTGAGACAGGGCTGTACTCTGTCTCCCCTGTTGTTTGGATTGTACACAGAAGAATTAGCAGTTCGACTGAGAATGAGTGGCTTAGGACTAAAAGTTGGTGAAGAGAGACTGAGTTGTTTGTTGTATGCTGATGATGTGGTTGTGGTTAGTGAATGTGGACATGAACTACAAAGGATGCTTGACATTGTGAATGGATTTAGTACAGATTTCAAGATGAACTTTGGTGCTGATGAAAGTAAGGTTATGGTTATAAATAGTAATGAGACTGATAGAGACAGACTGTGGAATATTGGAGAAATCAGAATAGGTAGAACACAAGAATACAAATATTTAGGTTTTATGATAAGTGAAGATGGACGCACTAGAACTAAGGGTGAGAAAGTAGCAAAAGCAATGCAGTGGAGTGGACGGTTAAACAGTGTGGCCAGATACAGAGCAAACAAGTATGAATGTGTGAGAGGAATGTGGAAGTATGTTGCTGTACCTAGTGTCATGTATGGTATGAATGCTCTTGCCTGGAATGGAAGTGACCTTGAAAAGCTGGATGTGATACAAAATAAGGTAGGACGTCTAGCATTGGGTGCTCCAAAATGGACAGCTACAGAAGCCCATTAGAGGTGACCTAGGGTGGAGCCTATTTTCAGAAAGAATGATGAAAGCTGTGTTGAATTATAAGGTAAGAATTGAGAGAATGCAGAATAGCAGGTGGGTAAAGTAAATTTTTGAGTGGAATCTGAGTGTGAGCTCTTGGGAGAAAGTGTGTTGGGGGCATGCGAGGAAGTTAAGTATGCAAAAGATTATTCGTGTCAGAATTGGGAGACCTGTGGATGACCGGCTTTTAGTGAATGTCGGAGGTGAGGGACCAGAGTGGGACTGTAAGAGGTGAAAAAAGGAGATTGAGAGGCGAACAAAAGAGTATGGATTGAATAAGTGGAAGCTTAGCATGGAACGAAAGCCCACACTAATCTGGTATATGCAAAAGGAAGTGCCTAAGTGTGAGATGTTCTATGATGGTAGTTATGGTAGCCAGCTCTTGTTCGCTGTGAGGTGTAAGTCATTGAGCGTTAATAGGCGTACATGGAGGTGGAATGAGAATAATAATAGATTATGTCGGTAGTGTGATAGGGGAATGGAAGAAACAATTGAGCATTTTGTGCTGGAATGTAGTAAGTATGAACAAGAGAGAGTAAGTTTCATGAATGTAGTGTTTGAGCAGTATGGAGAGAATGAGTGGTATGCCAGATGTGCTGAAGATGATTGTGGTATGCGCTGTTTTGTTGGATTGAATCATGAGTGTAATTTGAGTATCGTTGAAACTATGAAAGTTTTCCTTGTACGTGCCTGGAGTGAAAGACAGTGACTGGAATGAGCCAGTCATGTAGAGTGGGCTGTTATGACCCACCATGCACGAAGATGGTGTCTTGACGTACTGGTTATCCCAGTGATACCGTCTAATGGGAGTTTGTGACAAGGATTGGTGGATCCTGAGTAGTTTATTGGACAAGTCTGGTACACAGGTGCTGAACTCTTCTTTTGTGTGAGTATTGAGGAGGGAATTGTAGGCCGTTACAAAGGCCCCGACACTGTCGGCCCTCAATTTCAAGTTCAAGTTCAAGTTCACTTTCAGTGGATACTCCCAGTCCAGCTCGTCATAGCCGTGTGGTTAAAGAACCCGCCCTTCCATGAAGGCGTTGAGGGTTCAAATCCCGGTGCTGGAGGGGCGACTTTCTCCGTTGGGTAAAGGGGAAAAACTCAAAGCACAATATCCCACTCTACCCAGGTGCCTGAAATGAGTACTGGTCTTGACCGGGGGAAAGTGTCATGGCGTCCTGGTGTTAGTTTTAAGGCGTTTTAAATACCAATGTACAAGCTGATATGCATCGCACTTGAATTGGAAATAAAGCATCCTTAGATGCCGATGGTTGTTTGTTTGGCGTTTGCATTTAGTAGATTAAAAAATCAATTTAAAATGAAACCTAGATCTCAGAAAAGCTTTTCATACACTTTCAGTTATGCAGACAATTTTGAGAGTAATACTTTATTGTGAAATTGTCCCCCTAATTGCATGATTTGCGTGCTAAATCGAACATTGTGAAATCCTGTCACTTTTTGTCCACTGTTTAATTTACGTCTACGTACCAAAATTTTGAACATATTTGATTATGTCTTCATTTTATCACACGTACCCATGCCTGTATGTTCTTGAAGAGGATATCAAGAAAACGAAATAGCCGAGATGTTTTTTCCTGTTGATCTTGACTTGATTTCCCTTCAAATTTTGTTAGAAAGTTAGAAGCTGGGCCTAGTTCATTTTAACGTTTTTCAAAAACATTTTATTTTATTTTTAATTTTTGCTTTCGATTACACTGGACAACACAGCCATCATTTCGATGAAGTATGAAGAAGGCTGTCTATTTCTTATTTGTTTTCATGTTCATTTTCTAAAAGTATATACACACACGAAGATAGAACCATCCAGAACGTCAACAAGAAACGTTATGAACAACCACAGACATCCACGAGCCCTGGAAAAGTATAGGAGGTGCAGGAAACACTTCTTCGATCACCACAGAAATCTCGTCGAAAAATTGCTCGGGAAACCCACGTGAATTTCTTGGTGCGAGTTATCAGCGTTGTCTGAACAAAAATGGTCATCAATTTGAGCATTTGCAAACGTGATTCTTCAATTACATTTGTTTTCTGT
>JACJUY010004179.1:0-22163 GCA_014220935.1 Platorchestia sp. MABIK | reverse complement strand
TATTGTCAGAACGTCCCTGATTTGTTGGAAGCGTGTGCAAATCGGTCAGATGCACTCACACTTCTTTCTTTATTAGGGACCTTCCGTAACACGTATACCTCGATGGGTTAAGATATTCAACTCAAATATAAAGTTGACAGCTAAGAGCAATTTTGAATATAGCAAAAATTAATTAGAACGAGTTTTTTAGTTTTAATTCTGTATTTTTGAAAACTGAGTTTGTGACTGCAGGTGGGTCAACAGCATTATGAAAATCCCTCAGTGACCACCGGTGGGTCCCTTGACTTCCTTCACAGGAAACGTGCTAATTTCACGGATCTCACCCCAGATACATTCAGAAATGTTCGCCCTAGAATCCGAGACTTTTCTTGCCGTGCCAAAAAATAATTTCTAACTTCAACATAGCTCCAATTTAATGTCTGTGATACCTATGCACCTCTAACCTCTCATATCTGTTACAGGAACTCGATTCACTCTTCCAACAATATAAGGCACAAAATGAAAACATAAAAAATCAACAGGAAGAGTTTCGGAAAGCAAAGCATGAACAGGAACTCGATTCACTCTTCCAACAATATAAGGCACAAAATGAAAACATAAAAAATCAACAGGAAGAGTTTCGGAAAGCAAAGCATGAACGGGATGAAAATGAGAGTTCGAAAAACTTCTACAAACAAGTGGCCGGATTCTCTGTAGCTGTTGCCAGCGGCGCTCTGGCCATCGCATTGCCCTCCATTGCCGAAGCCGTGAGAACTGCAATTTTCGAAATGGGGCTTTAGCTTTAGTAGCATTGAGCTCGTTGCTTTATTATTAGCTGCAGCACGGATACATGATCGTCGCACCAGTGCCCTACACCTGAAAATCAAGAGACAAGGAGCCATGCGAGGAAATTTATGAAGAGAATCCAAGTCCCAACTAGTGAGCTGTTGGTTCATGATGAGAGAATAACAAAGTATAGCTAGGCAGGACCATGCATTCTAAGTTTTTTGCTGAGGAAATGCAGTGCTGTGTTCCGGATTTGTTGAGATGAATATTGTTTCACATTAAAATAAGTGTTTAGGGATATTTTTTCTCCCTTTATTGTGTATTCATTAATTGATTCGTTTGATTTGTGTGTCATTAGTCTTCGTAATAATGTGATATGGGGTGATGAAATCTTCCTAGAAAAGCAGACACGCCTTACCAGTTTCAATTCTAAGCTGTCTAGTTTACCGAAAACGAGTGAAGAGACTTTATACCATTAATATTTAGGTGTAATAACACCAAATGAGCAGGAGATATATTAGAGGAGATATTTTATTTAGAGGAGATACTTGTTTTGCGCAGGAGATATTTTATCTAGTACTGAGCCGTATTACTAATCACGAGATTCCTGAACAAAATTGTCATGCACAAGTTTACTGCGGAGGGTTATACTGAAGTTCAATATTAAACTAAAATTGAAAATAATTTTGAAGATCTTTTTTTTAACCAACGTTATATAGATCGTACCTTTATTTATTTTTCATTGAGTATTTATGAAAATTAAGTTTGTAACTCCTGGTTGGTCAGCTCCATGCATTATGAAAACTACCTCAGTGACCATGAGTGAGTCTCGTCGCAGTCAAAGTGTTACTCGTAAATTCTATTAATTTCTTGAAAAAATTAGGCTTTCATAAAACAACCCTCCAAATGTATGTTATAAGAAAAATAACATGCAATTTGAGTCAGGTCACCATTATACGCAATAGAATTGCAAAAATTGCATTCTGTCTTCATTTATTCGAAAAGAGAACCTACGATTGAAACCAATAAAAATATGTATTATTGAGTCATCCGTTGCCTGAAACTATTTCGATAATGGTTTGAATACCATTGTGTTTTGTTGTTAATAAGTATTTCAAAGTGAATATCTTTTATTCAATGAAAAACTGCAAATTGAATTGTGTCATAGCCAACCTTTTTAAAATTTTACTATACACAACAACGTCTCTTCGCTCAACGTGTTGCGCTAGTCACTCACGACATCCTCTCGAAGATTTTTTGCTGGAATATGCGATCATCAACGCAAAAAAATTACATGGGCGCAATGGTTGATGTATTAAGATTTCAGTCCATTTTATTGCATGTGCCTCAACCTAATTTCAAGTTAAGATTCTCCATAGTTTTAGGTTGGCAAAGCATCATGTTCCCTGTATGATAAAGAATTTTCCCATTTTCTAGATGAATTTTATGTCTGTACGAACTTCTTCTGCAAATGTCTATAAGATAAGCGTAAAAATAGAAATAATATAGTTCAACTGCATTTGAATCGTTAGAGTGATTTCCAATTATTTTTGTCTGTTATGAACTGCTTTGAAATTGTGTTGTCTTTTATAATTAAAATTAAATGGATCATCAAATGTAGATTAAGCTACATTAGGAGTACATTGCCTTCAAAAATTTCTTTTCGACTAGTGACATGTGTATTACAATACGTATGTGTGTGTATCATCTAAGTGTATTTAATTTAAGATATTTTAAAAACTAATGAGGTGCGCTCTTCTTTGTTCAATCTTTATTGAAAATGAACTGTTTTTCTTTCTTTTTTCCTTTTTTCTTGAAGAAATTTTCTCATTTAACAAAATGAAAAAAGGTCTCGGGAGTTTTCTTCCGAAACGTTCGAGTGCATGCGGGTAAAAGAGTTGCTCCTTCCTGCGAATTGGAAAAGAAGAAAAACAGTTTATATATATAAAAAAGTTGGCAGATGAGATAGATGTACCCCTCAGGGGAATACAACTATTGTATCTATGGGAATTAGCGCTCCCAGGGGGGTAATGTGAGAGCCCGAGCTAAAGGTTAGGTAGGCTTTCTTTGTGTTAAAATAACATATGTTTCTGTTTTGTTATAGACCAACTTTTTTTCGGTTCACTGCTGTCCTGTTTTTTCAACACCTACTACTTTCTTCTTCAACTTTGATCTTGTTTCATGAACTTCTTTCTCATCTTACTGTTTCTATGCCCTTTCTGCATAGATTCCACGTTCCCTTAACTCCATACTAAATGGTGCCTTCTTCCTTCCTCTCTTTGGATCTCATTTGCTGAGGATAGGGAGGCTTAAACTAACTAATAATCTAATCTGAGATGGATGTATTACGACACATTGGTTCTCATAAATTTCTTAACATAAAGGTCCTTAATTGATAGAGAGACCATACGAGGCGGACTAACAGACTTACGATGTCGGAGGCTAATTGTGTTATTGAGAGAAACAATAAAAAAATTATCTGTTGGAGACGTAATGCACAAACAGATCGTTGACAACTTATAAATTAAAATATTATTGGAGAATCCTTCGGAATTCCTTCGTTATAAGTTGGAACGCATAATGAAAAGACAAAAAGTGGTTTCCCGAAACACACTGAAACACTTTCGTTATGATTTTCAAAAAATGAGACAAGGTTAGTCGAGAGCAATTTATAAGGAGTATCGCGCAACGCTCACCTCTAGAAACATGTAAACAAACTACACGAAAATGAAAGTCATACCTTGTTCATCGTATGAACAGAACGACGATTTGTTCACGAATCATAAGCTCTAATTGCGCTTTATTTCATTTGTCTATATTTTTCATTTTGTCTGTTCACAGAACTCCCACTGGGGTAACAATATATCTATTAATTGGACTATCAAGTTATTTTCGAAAAATGGTTCAGTGTAAACTGTGTGCAGAGCAGTACATGAACGTAATGGGCCTTGACGTTTTGTTTTTAAGCAAAAGAATAGTAACATATACTGGGTGTCTAAACAAACACAATTCGAATGCAAAAAAACAAACAAACATCGGCATCTACGGATGCTTTATTTCCAATTGAAGCATGATACATATCACCTGTAACATTGGTTTTTCAAATGCCTTATAACTAACACCAGGACGCCGGGGGATGTTCTTTGGTCACGCGACCGGTGGATGTCGGCTGAAGACCACTTTCTTCATCATGTGAAAAAATAATATTTATCTCACCAGTGCTGGCACTATTGTCCATCACGACTAAAGTTTTAGAACTATTTAGGCTCAACTGACATTGAACTTGCGACAATGAATTATTTTCATCAGGTTTCTTGGAAACCTTGGAAACCGACATCCCCCGGTCAAAGACCGGTACCCATTTCAGACACCTGGGTAGAGTGGGGTATTGTGCTTAGAATTTTTTCTCCTATACCCAACAGAGAAAATCGCCACCAGCGCCGAGACTCGAATCCGGGTTTCCCGCACGGAGTCAGGTCCTATAGGAAAACTATTTATGAACGTAGAGTAAAGCGGAATAGTTCTGAATACAGAAAACAGATGTAATTGAAGAATCACGTTTGCAAATGCTCAAATAGATGACCATTTTTGTTCAGACAACGCTGATAACTCGCACCAAGAAATTCACGTGGGTTTCCCGAGCAATTTTCCTAAGAGATTTCTGTGGTGATCGAAGAAGTGTTTCCTGCACCTCCTTTACTTTTCCAGGGCTCGTGGATGTCTGTGGTTGTTCATAACGTTTCTTGTTGACGTTCTGGATGGTTCTATCTTCGTGTGTGTATTTACATTTAGAAAATGAACATGAAAACAAATAAGAAATAGACAGCGTTCTTCATACTTCATCGAAATGATGGTTGTGTTGCCCAGTGTAATCGAAAGCAAAAATTGAAAATTAATAAAAGAAGGTTTTTGAAAAACGTAAAAATGAATTAGGCCCAGCTTCTAACTTTCTAACAAAATTTGAAGGGAAATCAAGTCAGGATCAACAGGAAAAAACATCTCAGCTATTTCGTTTTCTTGGTATCCTCTTCAAGAACATACAGGCATGTGTACGTGTGATAAAATGAAGACATAATCAAATATGTTCAAAATTTTGGTACGTAGACGTTAATTAAACAGTGGACAAAAAGTGACAGGATTTCACAATGTTCGATTTAGCACGCAAATCATGCAATTAGGGGGACAATTTCACAATATAGTATTACTCTTAAAATTGTCTGCATAACTGAAAGTGTATGAAAAGCTTTTCTGAGATCTTGGTTTAATTTTAAATTTATTTTTTAGTCTACTAAATGCAAACGCCAAACAAACAACCATCGGAATCTAAGGATGCTTGATTTCCAATTCAAGTGCGATACATATCAGCTTGTACATTGGTATTTTAAACTCCTTAAAACTAACACCAGGACGTCATGACACTTTCCCCGGTCAAACAAATATCGGCATCTTAGGATGCTTTATTTCCAATCAAGCCTGATTCATATGATCTTGAGCATTGGTTTTTCAAATGCCTTATAACTAACACTATATATAGGACACCATGGCGGTTCCCCCGTAAAGCCGGTACCCATTTCCGACACCTGGGTTGAGTCAAGACCGGTACCCATTTCAGGCACCTGGGTAGAGTAGGATATTGTGCTTTGAATTTTTCCCCTATACCAAACGGATAAAGTCACCCCCCAGCGCCGGGATTTGAACCCTCAACGCCTTCACGGAAGGGAGGGTTCTTTAACCACTCGGCTATGACGAGCTGGACTGGGAGTATCCACTGAAAGTATCCAGCTGCACTCCTACTCCCATCAAAAGTATCCATCCTAATGATAATCGTGGTTGAGGTATTATACTCGTATCTTCAATGATGTCAAAGAAATGAGAGGTCAATATCTAATGACTAATGTTATTGCAAGTAAAATGAATGGAAGGAATTACTTACGCCTGATATCAAGAAGGTCTGCAACAAGCAATTAAATCCTCGAGCCTCATCTTGTGTCCGCTGACAATTTTCTGGATCATCAAATGTTATGTTTTATGATAATAAATGTAATACTCAGTAAACGTGTGAATAGGGATAAAAATTTATTTATTTAATAACACCTCTTCGATCCACATGTGTCAACCCTGCTAGTACAATTTCGATTCGAGCTATAAGTCTATTGGTTAGGTCAGAGAATGAGTGCCACCGCCAAATTTGAAAACTGAACAACGTTGATCTAAGATGACGAGAAACACAGTCTAGCGATAAGAAATTTAGGAATCCGTGCTGGTAACTTCAATGTTTTTAATTCTATCAAAGTTTAGGAAACCTTATACCTTTTTCGTTCATAAATGTTTTATGTTAGGTATGTTACCGTATGACGTGCGAACCAGTCAACAATTTTCTTTTTGGAGAACATCTAATGCTCTCTCCTTTAGATGTGATCATAAAGGCTGCTTAGAATAATGCCTGCAATTGCATAATGACTTTTGATTGCTTAGATGCAGTGCAAGTGCTCAGTAAATTGTTTTTATATTAAATCCGGTTTTGTATCTTTATTTTATAGATAAATTTAATCCCATTTCTCTCACTGAAGAGCCGGTGTTCACACTAATCATGAAGCAGCTCAATTTTGACTTTTGGCTTTATAATTCATTTTGGTCAATATCGGGTTTAATGCGCTCACGGAAATTGAGAATTTCATTCCAAAGAATCACTAAAGAAACACATTTAAAAACTTTTTACATAAATGACATTTTGCTTGCCAATGCATAATTTTTGAATTATTCAACTTTGAAGTTATAGGAACGTCATGTATAAAAGTGAAGGAACTGACAAGTAAATATGCAGTAATACGGTACTGACGTGACGATGGGTGAGGTTAGGGTAGGTTATGTTAGGTTAGTTAAATTAACTTGCCTAAAATAACATAAATAAATCTAAAATAGCTTACCTTAACTTACCCAAACAGACGCAGTTTTTTCCCGCCCAGAAAGTGGGCGTGTCCCGCCAAGAATGTGGGCGTGACCCAACAATGCGGCGACTAAGCAACCGACTATGTAATGTTATTCCTATCTGAACGTAATTATTGTTATATCTCAAAAATAACGCATCAGCGAGCAGAATGTCATTCGTGTGAAACGTTTTTAAATGTGTTACTTTAGTGCTTCTTGGGGACAGAATTCTTAATTTCCGTGAGCGCATTAAACCCGATATTGACCTTCATTTTTAAATTTCAGTTGACTGATTGTTATAAAAAGACTTTTATGTGCAGCCAACTGAGCAAAGACCTATTTTTGCCTTAAAATTGAATAATTTGTTGTAGGAGTAATATGATGGTCTAGTATCCTATGTACATTTAATACAAATATCTGTTAGATTGTGTTGGTTATTAGTTACGGATATTCCCTCAGGGGGATACAAATATTGTATCTCTGGGAATTAGCACTCCCAGGGAGACAATGTGAGGGCCCAAGCTGAGAGTTAGGTAGGCCTTCTTTTTGTTGAAATAAAATGCTTTTGTTGTGTTAAGAACCATCTTTTTTCGGTTCACTGCTGTCCTGTTTTTTCAGCACCTACTACTTTCTTCTTCAACTTTGATCTTGTTTCATGAACTTCTTTCTTATCTTACTGTTTCTATGCCCTTTCTGCATAGATTCCGCGTTCCCTTAACTCCATACTAAATGGTGCCTTCTTCCTTCCTCTCTTTGGATCGCCTTTGTTGCGGATAGGAAGGCTTAAACTAACTAATAATCTAATCTAATCTAGTTACGGATATTAATGTCCAAATATTGCCATCTACATTAGTGATTCTAGCTTACTTGATAGCATAGTCATCAGCAAAATACAGTGCTGCCTAACAAATTGAGTGCATGCCAAAAATATTTCACAGCTATTTATCAGTCTTGCATACCTTCGTTAAACTGACAAGCTTGTGTTTCAAATCTTATGCAACTTAAGCTGGGGCTTGAAATACTTTCATAACTGGGCTTGAAAGACTTAGAACCTTAACTGATAGGCCCAGAACATAATACTTGACTAACCAAACTTGCTTTGTAATATCTGCATATTAAATAGATAGGAAATTGCTAATGTTATATATTTGAAAGCAAAAAATGGTAATCAAGGTTAAAGATATGTTTGGCTTCTGATGTACTTGATTTTCTTTATCTTTTCAGAATTGTTTATACATAATTGCTAAATTTAATATATAAATATTGAATTACATTGTTATAAATTATCTAATGAATGTAGACACTAATTTTTTGCATGTTCATTTTCTTTCTTACAACTATTATCAGATGTCATTAAATTTTTCTGATGTATCTGGGCTAGTATAGGTAAGAGAAAAAAATCAATTTTCTTATATATAAAAATTATAAGTAGATAATTAAATTACAATCACCTGAGAAACACTGAAGAGTTTTTGAAAAATAGCAGTGACTTTAATAACCTCATGAAATGCACTTGTTCTGTGCTGTTTTAAACTTTTAGTGCTGTACTGCCAGGAGAAAATGTATTCCCATGCTGAGTAGTGCAGTGTTCCCTCTGCGTCTTGGGACTTGTAAATTTAATGATAAGATAGACCTTAGAGTTTTACAAGCAATTTGTATATCTGAGTTGAACCATCAATTTTGCGCACATCTATTGCACAATGCACATTGTTAATTTAAAATTATTTTTCTTGTGAGAAGTAAACTGCACTGGCTCTCCTACTTACAAACCTCAAAGCTATGAACATTCAGATTTCAGAGGCATGAATGCAAGCTTATTGATGTTATGTCTGTAAGTTTAAAGTAAATATTTATTGTCATTATTATTACTTTCATGAACTATCCTCATTATCTGAATCTTAATTATTAGGTCTTTCATGTCTTACCTTTTTTGTTTTCCATGTCCCCTCAGGGGGATACAACTGTTGTATCTAAAGGAATTAGTGCTCCCAGGGGAACTAAGTGAGGGACCAAGCTTAAGGTTAGGTATGCTTCCTTTTTGTTGAAATAGAATAGTTTTTTGTTTTGTTACGGATCATCTTTTTTCAGTTCACTTCCGTCCTGTTTTTCAGCACCTACTCTACTACTTTCTTCTTTAACTTTTTCTTGTTTCATGAACTTCTTTCTTAGCTTACTGTTCCTGTGCACCTTGTGCATATATTCCACGTTCCCTCAACTCCATACTAAATGGTGCCTTCCTCCTTCCTCTCTTGGAACATCTCTGTCATGGTTAAGGGAGGCTAAAACTTTCTTATTTGATAATAATATTTTTGTTTTCCATATATGTACACAGGAGTTTTAAATCCTCTTACTTGCTAATTATAAACAAAATCATCAAATGATAACTTACAAACAAACAATTCAGCTTACAAAAACTGTTCAGAACCTGCTTTTATTTTAGAAGCTGTCTTTTTACTGTGTATTTTAGATTTTTGTGTTGTAGTAGAGCGTCACAATTTTAAAATTTTCTGCCTGTTTATGTGTGTGTATTTAGATATATTAATAATGTATAACATACCAAAGCTATTGCTTTGAGGATTACACTGTGAGATTCAGCAGAATTAGGCTGGTGTGTGTTGATGCTGAAGAGAAATATGATTTCTGTATTCATTCTGGGGCTTTCATTCATCATAAATTAATCAAATGGATCAATTAAGTACTGTTCAGCTGAAATTTATCCTTTTCTAAAGTTAGATGTTTAAGTTAATTCCTAGTGTTTTTTTTTCTGGCTGGTTACTCTCACCTTATATTCTAGCTGTGTTCAGGAATGCACAATTATTTATGAACTTGAATTTAGAATTAATTGGTGATTCACCGAATAAGACAGTTTTCAGTTTTCTACAGGGCAAAATGGCTGATTTTTGCATGTCATGTTTGGCAAATTTGTTACTTGATTTGTGGATTAAATTTTTTGGATGAAATTTTCATTCTCACCACTGATGCTGTAACATTTTCACCAAACCAAAAATAGTTTACCACAGAAAACGTTTTCTTTAGTGGTTCTGTGAATTAATGTTTTGGTATTACATGAGCTAATTCTATTTTGTTGTGCAGGGTTCAGCATCATGACTTGCAGTAACTCCAAGTGCCAGGCATGGCTGTGCATTCTACGCTCCAGAGCAGTCAGGGCCCTGGACAGCTCGAGTCGTCATAGTTCTAGTAGCGCTTCTTTCTGCAACCAACAAAGTTTCCTGGCAAGCCCATCATCAACTCTGCAGGACCGTTTGAACAACTCTGGTAAGCATTCTTCGTTCTGTTGTTTAATTCTCTGTCAAAAAATGGTAGGCAGTCTTATTGGTGGAAGTTTGTCATTAAAAATAGACATTGCATCAACTTTATAAATAACTTTCAGTTTGGAGGTTTGGAAAATATTTTGGGTTAGGGTAATATTATAATTCTTCTGTGCCAGATGAGAACTTCCAACATGCTACTGAGACAGGTGCTAAGTTCAAAGATTTCCATTCAGAATACAGTGTATGATCTTTGTGTATACCCTGTTCTTGCTGTTGTCATCTGTAAAAGTATTCATTACCTCCTGCTAAATTTGAGTTCTAAACCATTCAAGAAAAATTTCATCTGTCTTCATGTCTTGCCATTAGAAAAAATTAGAAATACCTAAATTTATCCTAAGCTGAAGCTTTAGATCAGCCTTCTGTTTGGTTGAAATAGAAAAGGGTTTTCATTTTGATGCAGATCATCTTGGGAGGGCTCACTGCTATCTGGTTTTTCTGCACCTACTACTTCTCAAATTTTTATTATGTTTCTTTATCTTCCTGCTCAACCTAGTTGAACCTACTGTTTTTATGTGCAAAGGACTTAGTGTAGGAACACACCTTGTGCATAGATTTCGCCTTCCCTTAACGCCACACTGAATGGTACTTTTATGCTTTCTCTCTTTGAACATCTTTGAAGTGGTTAGGGAGGTTGAAACTAACTGATGAAATAGGCAAGAGGTTCAAAACAATGCAATAAATTCAGCTACTCTGTTGGTGCAAGTGATGCTAAACTATTACAGCTTGGGGTAAAATAGGTAGGTACTAGTTCTGCTCTAGGTTATTTTCAAGTCCATATTATTTTCTAATAGACATTCACGTCTATGTGTCCATTTCATGATTGACCGTAGTTTTTACACTCATCAGTAGCTTCATTAGCATTCATATCAGTTGAATGATCAAACATATCGTTCCTGTGATTTTGAAAATCCGCCATCATTTACTGACGAATTCAAGAGTGTGTTGTTTTCTTCATCTGATGTTGATAAAATGATCTGTCATCGTGTGGTAACGCTGTCATGTGGCATGATTCAAACATAGATGGTAAAGAGAGGGAATTAGCATGTTCCTATACTGCCGCCTCAGGGGGATACAATTATTGTATCTGTGGGAATTAGCACTCCCAGGGGGAAAATGTAAGGTCCTGAGCTAAGAGTTAGGTATGCCATTTCGTTGAAATAAAATGTTTGTTATTTTATCTAGGACCACCTTTTTTTTCCGGTTCACTGCTGTCCTATTTTTCAGCATCTACTGCTATCCTCTTCAACCTTTACCTTGCTTCATGAACTTCTTTCTTAACTTACTGTTTCTGTGCACCTTGTTGCATAGATTTCAAGTTCGCTCAACTCCATACCAAATGGTGCTTTCCTTCTTCCCTTCTTTGGAACGTCTTTGTCGCGGTTAGGGAGGCTTAAACTAACATCTAATCTAATGTTCCTTTACTGCTCTACTTTACGTGATCTGTTACTTGTTTGACATGATTCAAACATAGATGGTAAAGAGGAGCAATTCGCCTGTATTAATGCTGCTCCACTTTACATGGTCTGTTGCTTGTTTACTGATGTGCCCGATCTCCAAATGCTTCTTTTGCTCGTGCACTGACGTGTTGGATATTTCAGAATCGTCTGTTGCGCGTGACAGGAGCACCACAAAGCCTCTAGATTACAGCGTCCGTCACGACCGATGGTGAGTGACGATGGGTGTGTTGATGCTAGATGATTTGTTGGTATTGATTTTTTTTAAATATGTACAAATCGTGAGAGTGTGGCTTTTATTTTAAAATGAGAATACAACAAAAATTGGATGACGATACGTAGTTATAGGTGTAAATTTATTATTTTCAGTGTGTTCTTTTCAAGTAGAGATTTCTAAATGCAATTGGGTGACTTAAATGTAAATACTAAATACCTCATTTTTGTAGCGGGAGTTCAGGTCGTATGATGTACATGCAAATGGGAAAGTCTAGGAGCATTAATCACTGTTAAATAATGCATTTCACCATTGGGATTATTGTTCAAATTTCTCAGTCTTACTATATAAAATTCTTTGGAACAAACATTTGCAGCAGCACAACGCAGTCCCTTAAAGAGCAGCTGGGCGTCGACACATCTGAGAGCTTTGCCTGGACCAGCGCCCTGGAGACCCCTGCTAAATGTGCGCAACCTCAAGGTCCATCTCTGCAGCACCACAACCTGGGCTCTTCGTTCTGTGATCTACCTTCTGATGCTTCAAGTAATGAAAGACATCGTAGCATTACCCTAAACAATCAACGCTGCGATGATCCCTGTGAGATGAAGCATCGTGCAGTGGGGGATCCCAAGCATCAGTGTGATTCAGTTCCACCAGAACAGGCTCATAATTTGTCAGCCCACCGCGTTCATCAGGTTTCCAAGGAACCTGATGAAAAGAATTCATTGTCGCAAGTTCAATGCCAGTTGAGCCTAAATTGTGCTAAAACTTCAGTCGTGATGGACAACAGCGCCAGCACTGGTGAGATAAATATTATTCTTTCACATGATGAAGAAAGTGGTCTTCAGCCGACATCCACCGGTCGCGTGACCAAAGATCTTCACAACAGTTGCTCTTACATCCTGGACTCTGTTTCTCCGAAGCTCAGGAGGCGTTCGAGGAACAATGCTTTTAATGCGAAGGTAAGTCCTGTTGTGCTATTTGTAGTTTTCCTGTGTGAGATGTGTTGTGAAATTTTCAGTGGTTGGTGAGAAAGTTCCTTTTTCTATAGTGTAATTTGTTCGCTTGTGACCAATAGTATCAATAGTATTTTGTATTGGCATTTTAGCTAGTGTTCATCGTTTCTATCGAAGTGTTTGTAGAATTTTTTCCAATTATGTAAGAATTTAGAGTGTTGATTATTCAAAGATTGAAAAGTTGGATAATTTTGCTCATAAATACTTTTAACTTGCTTTTTTAACACTTATATGTGCTAATAGTTAGTTCTTTACCTGAACAATTCTCCTAAAAAAATTAAATTGCAATAATAGCTCCTGTTTTCTTGCTATTTTGAGGGCGAACTCTCATATCTACATTTTCCTGGAATTAAACAGAAACTCAAGTAAATTGTAACTACAAGAGAACTCTTTTTGCAGTCGCTGGCTCGGTCGCTGTTTAAGCACGAGCCTGAAGCGCCTTCAAAATGCACAAGACCCGCGATGGACTCTACCATTGAAGAGCCTAGCACTGGAGCCGCCCACCGCCATAACCAGGAAAGTTGCGTGGATGACGCGAATTGCACGGACGAGCTTGCCGGCAAACCAAGCATAGATGGATTCAACTGCGAATCAAATGATACTTCAAAAGAAGAAAAGGAGATGAGGATTCCTATTGACTCCATTGTCAAAGAGCCTGAAACAGATGAATGTGCTGATAAGTTTTATGATTTGAAGAAGTCGCCCACGATTGCTTCAAGGACTCCTTTGAACAGGCTACGTAAATTACCCTTCAAGACGAGCACGCCTCTCCTCGGCTCTGCTCTTTTCTCTGCAGTGCGCTCTCAGAGGAAAGAAAGTTTTGATAATGCCCAGAAAATTACTAAAATGAGCATGGAAAGAAACACTGGAACTTCAGCAAAAATCGATAGTGAGGTAAAGGAGGGTATCGGATCTGAAATTGAAAACAAAACTGTTAGTGGAATATCTCAAGGAAATTCCTTGACGAAAACTGAAGTCCAAACCTCTGTTATTGACGTAAATGACTTGAGTGCTACTGAAAGTAATATAAATCCTATTGATTTGTTGTGCTCTCCAGTCAAAAAAATGAAGCACATTGATAGTCCGGGAAGCTCAGCGGCTGCAAGGGCTCAGGGTACCTGCCATCGTTCAAGTTTTGAAGATGTTACGTCGTCACCTTCTCTACCGTTTAAAAACTGCACTGTTGCCAACCACGGCAAAAAAAGGAAAATTTCACAGACATGTGAAGCCACGGGGAAGTCCGGTGAAAGGCAGTATACTCTCAGTAAAAATGAGCAGGAAACAAGTTTACCGATTTTATTACACAAAGGTGACGCGAATCTCGCCAGCATTTCAAGTGTTCAAAACTCAAAGAATGAATCTGAAGAATGCTCCCATGCTTTACCTTCAATCTCCAGCTATAGCATGGCCAAGACAGTGCCCGCACAATCGTCAGAGATCATGACAAGTGAAAACGACAAGACTAGCGCACTGTCTGCTCAAACAACGTCCAACCTAAAGCCTCCAATTTCTGCTAATGGATCAACACAATTTACAAGTTGTAACGCTCTGCCAAATTCTGGCATTACTGCACCCGCCACAAACAGTGTTTGTTTAGTTCTTGAAACGTCTGAAAACTTGCATAATACTGCGCTCTCATCGGAGAATTGTAGCACTCCTACGAATGTCTCCGTACTTGATCCAAACGTTGGCAATACTTCCTGCTCTTCAATGTCTAGTGCGATGCATTCCCCTGTTTCAACCCCAGTCACCCATCGCAAGCCGCGTCGATTGTCTCTCTCAGCTCGAGGAGCTCTGAAGCTCGAGATGTTGAAGAAGAAAATAAATCCCAGTTCTAGTTTCATATACCCTTCTTCTATTTTAGAACAATCACACCGTGTATCCACACTGAAACATTCCGAGTCCATTCACACAGAAATTTCTAACTGTGGTTTCATTGATGCTGATGTAACTGCGAGTGTTCCATCTGTCGGAACAATTTCAATGAAACGTGATCATCGTGAAGCTGCAACGAGTTCTCCACTTCTTGCTGACCATGAGTTGACCCCAAAAGCAAGTGGTATGCAAGGAAATACTAATGCTCAAATCGAAGATTGTACTAAACAGGCTTTGACATCTACGGTTGAATTTATAACTCCTACTTCCTCTTTTAGGGCTGGAAGTCATGAACCTTTTGACAGCTGTTCATCTAGAAAAAATATCCCTTCCAAATATTCAAGAAACAATCATGATTCTAATCTCGACCTTCAGAAGTCGTCAGGCCTCAGTAAATTTCATCATCAGACTGATAGGACTAAAAATATTGATGAGCAAACTTACATGAACTCTGAAGAACTTGCTGAGGTTGATGACATTCTTCAAAACTGTGATTTTGACTTCGATGACACAGCTCAAATATCTGGTGAGAAGAAAACAGATTACAACTCGGGCACTACATTACAAAGAACAACAGATGCAACAACCTCTGCCAAAAATACTGCTGTTCTCCATCCCTCTCATTCAGTCGGTGATGGCAAACCATCATCGAACCGTCCTGCAATAGGTTTTGCGTTCCAGACAGGCCGAGGAGCGACGGTGCAAGTAAGTAAAGAAGCTGTTGCTCGAGCAGCCACACTCTGGAAAGAAGCTAGCACCAGCGAAACATCAGGGTTGCTTGATTGCAACTCAGAAGCTGATCAATTTACTGTGCCAAACATCGGCAAAAAGTTTGTCCGCGAAAATAATTTCGATTCGGGATTGAATGCTGCAGTTAAAACTGGAAATAATTCTTGCAGTATAAATAATGAAGCAGTTGTCCCTGAGGTTTACGTTACCAATGTTGAAATTTTGTCAGCGAGCAAGAGACCTCCCTGTGATGTTGAGGCTCCTACTTCTATGGAGGAGTCTAGAGGCACTTCTAAAGGCTTTGATGGCTTTAAAACAGCTGCTGGTAACGACGTCAAAGTTAAAGAAGAAGCCATGAAGAAAGCTATGAGGTTGTGGAGTGAATGCGGAGATTTGAAAGCTACTTCTGTTGAAGCCAAAGAGGTGTCTTCATTCCCAGGATTTTCAACAGCTGGTGGCACGAAAGTTGAAACGAACTCGCTCGCTTTAGCAGGTGCAAAGTTACGCCTGGATAAAATTAAAGTTTCAGTGGAAGCTATTCCTAAAGATAGCTGCGATACTAATGGAGTTAGCTCTAATATGAAAGAGGATGGTTTAGTAACTGCCAGCGGCAAGCCTGTCAAAACTTCAGCTAATGCCATTGAAAAGGCGAAGCGGATCTGGAATGATTGCGACCTTCCTGGCAGTGTGTCAACATCAGTTGACCCGAAAAGTGCTTCTGGAGGCTTTTCATCCGCTAAGGGCAGCCGTTTGCCATTAAGTCATGATTCGTTGCTGAAAGCCCAGCGATTGTGGAACGAATGTGCTCAAGCTGATCCGCTCGGCGATAATTTTGCTGCTACTTCGGAACCTAAATTTGATGGTTTCAAGACAGCGTCCGGTGCTCAAGTTTGCGTGAGTGATAAGGCTCTTCGGACTGCAAAAAACCTATTGAATAGTATCGAAGAGGCAGAGCCAGAACAGATACTTTCAAAAACAAAAATAACAGACAAATTCCTTTTGAATCCCGTTTCTAAAACTCCGACGGCTCGTCCGTCGAAAAAGGGTTTCATTAAGCATAAAATAATTCACAAGAATATGAGTGGCTTGAGCTCTGGCTTGCCTGAACCAGACACTTATTATTCAAAAATAAAATCCGATCTTAGTAGGCGGATATACCCTACGAACACCTCGTCAGAGAAGTCTTCCAGTAAAGCGCCACCGAACGAAGCCTCTCCTCGAATGCGTGTGGCCGTAAACTTGTCTGCTGAGGAAAAGGCAATTCTGGATTCGCAGTTCCATGACATCACTGAAGAGTTCTTGAACGACGACTGGAACATGGAACCCGAAGTTTGTGGCAAACCTCCCGGTGAAAGAAGTGATAGTTCAAGTTGCATTGGTACTGAGAAAAGCGAGAGTTTGGCTCTGCAAGGGGAAAAGAGAAAAATTTCATTTCAAAATGAGAGAAACAGCAAGCGTGGGAAGGTAGGTGTGAATTAAGTTAATTTTAGTTGTTTACGTTCAGTAATTCCCCACGAACTATTTGATATGTTTTTTAAATTACGATCTCTTCTTTTTCATAAAAAAACAAATGTATCATCATGCTAACAGCTTTTCCTATTAAATAAAGCTCTGCAAATAAATGTAAATTCTGTTTTTTTAGGCAATCTCTCTGCTAGCAGAGTGAAAATCGCAGCACTTGCGATTAACATGAGACCTAGAAATAAAATTAGATCCTTAAATTTTGTAAATGCCCTGAAATATTACCGCTAAATTAATTTTTGGTGTTTGTCAAGCTGCTTGAACTATTATAAAAGGAGTGATCTATAGTCATGAAATTTTTAACAATCCAGATCGGGCACATTGTAATAATTAGGATGTGTTTCTATTTCATTCTACCCTAAAAATTCTGATTCAATTGAAGTTAGCAAAGTCATCCGAGTTAATTCATCCAAATAATACCCCAGCTGTATTGGCTAAAAATATCACCAGTGCTTGGCACAGCGAAAATGATTTGAAAATCATACTTTTCCGGTGTGCAGACGAGGATTTAAAATTCGAATAAATAAATCAAAATTTAACACGTTAACCGCCATGGGTTAAACTAAAGTTCAATATTTAACTCAGATTTGAAAAATTGAGTTTATGACTACTGGTTGGTCAGCAGCATTGTGAAATTTCCCTCCGTGTACCACCGGTGGCTCGCATGGCGGTTAATGTGTCAAAAAATTAACATTTCTTGTTTCGTGGGCAATACATTTCCAATTTAACTTTATTACACAGTGAATTTTCTTTCCAATGTCCGATTCATTTCCCCATGCTTATTAGTGCAAAGCATGATTCGCCCGTATGTCTTACAAGTCTCTTAAATCGAGTACAATTATTACTGCAGACTGCAACTTCGGCTGAAGATCTCGATGCAGAACACGTCAACGCTTCTGTTCCTCACCTGCCTGATGATGCGCCCGCTATGAGCAGCTCGCCCAAATCGCCAGCTCCAGTTGACGTTCAATGCCCACGTTTACGCAATGAGGAGGCAAAATCTTTCACAAGACGTGACGGTTTTGACACAGAATGTCTTTCCTTGCATGATGGTAGAGCGCCAACCGCTGATACAGTAGACAGTGTTGATTCAGTTTCTATGTTTGCTGATAAAATTATACCAGATTGCTTAAATGATTCACCTACTATCTGCATTACTTCTGCTGATAGGCTTAGAGATAGTCGAATCAAACTGTCTACTTTCGAAGGTGCGCCTCAGTTGCTTGTGAGTGAAAAAACTCCGCCAGATTCCGTTCCCTGTCACGTTAAAATCGATGGTAAAAATATTGCAAACGCATCCCCGAAAAATCTCAACTCTGCGTTTCCTTCTAACGGCTTTACTTTTAATTCTTCTGTGAACTCAGAGAATATAATTGCCCCCCCGATTTCTTTAGGTATTAAATTGAATTTGAACTCTGTTTGTAATTCAAAGACATCTATTGAAACTAGTGTGGTTGAGCCTTTGGCAACAACAGATTCTGTGAACAATTCTACGCTCGCTCTTTCGTCAAATTTTGGCTCCGGGTCAACGCTTAAATCCTCCACTGGCGAGACGACCTGCTCGGCCAACGACCCTCCGGATGGGCCAAACTGTGTAAGACCTGATGCTTCGCCGGTTCTAGCTCGATCGAAGCTAATCAAGAAGAAGATTCAGTATTTACAGGACGTTTATGGTGCTCCCAAGTCCCTGTCACCTTTGCCAACATCGCCAGCAGTGTTACGGATGCCTTTCAGAGCCCCCTTGAAAAAAAAGCTCAGCTTAGAAAAGTAGTTAAGTGGTCATTTCTCATTCCCGTTTGTTATAAACTTAGAGGAAGCCATAGTATTTGAGCTTGTTTCGATCAACTGCTTTGCTGTTTATTCTGTGTGATCCGCCTCTCAGTGGGATACAACTATTGTATCTATGGGAATTAGCTCTCCCAGAGGAAAACTGAGATCCCCAACTAAAGGAATAGTAGGCCTTCTTGTTCTTCAAATAGAATAAGTTGGTTTTGTTGCTGGTCATCATTTTTCAGTTCAATGCTGTCCTGTTTTTCAGCATTTTTGGCTTCGTTCGTCAATTTTTGCCTTGTTTCATAGACTTCTTTCCTAAGTTACTGCTCCCATGTGCGGGAGATCTTGAGTGGGAAACATCTTGTGCTTAGATTCACCGTTTCCTTTCAATTAACTCAATGTAAGTGGTGTCTTCCTCCTTTCTCTTTTTAAAATCTTTTTTACAGTTTGGGGCTTAAACATGTTTGATTTTGCTGTCTTTAAATAAGAACGATGTTGTGTTTTAAAAAATATATCGCTGTAATATTTTGTGTTCAGACTACACGCGCTGTTCAACGGCTGTTTCCAGTAGTTAGGGAGAATCATGTTTGATTTACTCATATTTTACATTCTAGAAAACTCAAAATTTGCTTAAAGTTGCTGTGATACTGTGCGATAGCCCCTCTTCAGGGTGCGTAGTTTAGGTTTAGGTTAATTGAGTTTATCGATCCCATGTTACGCGGACTGTTTACAGGGGGAGACACTGTTAGGTTACCTCAGCTATTGGTAGGTTTTCAGGACTTTTATGTTTCTTTCTCACTTTTCTCCTTTCAGTTTTTATGCGCTCATTGCTGTCACTTCCTCTACTTTTCGTCCTTTTCCTTCTCAGCTTGCTGTTTGTATGTACGGGTATTTTGCATAGGGACACACTTGGTGTATGGATAATGTTCGTTTCCTCAGTCCATATCGATTAATCAACCTCTTCTGACTCTTGAGATCGCTTTCGTTGTTGTTAGGGAGTCTTGAACATGTTAGTATAATAATAATTCTTCATATTGTAAGACCCTCGATGGCGTAAATGTCTAGCAAATTTGTCCAAAAATGGCAGGACTCCAAAGAAAGTACCGCTAACATCTGTATTGTGATACCTTTCTAACGACGCATAGGATTTGCAAAACTTATATCTGCTTCAATTTCAGGTTTCGCAAAAGTTTTGCAGTCTGAGAGAGACACGTATTTGTTGAAATCTGCTGTTAAAATGTCAAATTACTATTAACATGTTCATTACAAGCACCATCATCTTTTCACCATAACTTTTGAGTTAGGCAATTTGCATTCTGATTTCACAATTAGTATCAGACTATGATAAATATTGTGAAGCTCTCATTCAAGCGTACTTAAGAAATATGCAAATTTTAAACATTTTTATTGTATGTTTTTGTCGAAACCTTACGATTTTTTCATCTTTTTGTACATTGTTTCCAAAAGTGATGAATTTTTTTGACAACGCTAATTTTCGCTTGTACATCAAGAAAATATTAGACATTTGACCTTCCATTCTTATGAAATTATTTGGAAAAAACGTTTACTTCCGCGAGTTGAATTTCTAGCTTTTCCAAAGGCGAACTACCGTGAGACTTTAACTCTGCTAAGAACTTTAAAACTGATTTTTATTTTCATCCCCAAGTCATTTGTAGTGTGAAATCAGAAAGTTTTTAACATCATTGTACGAAATTTTGTACGACCAAGGGGGTAAATATAGCCTTGCAAAATTTTCCACCTTTTCATGCAATGTTTCCAAAAGCAATGAAACTTTATGATATTTTCAGTACTCGGTTGTAAATCAGGAAAAACTATTTATTTTTCCTGAAATTCTTATACAGTATATACCACGTGAAATTATTCTGAAATTTTCTTATGAAAAAGGTTTAAATCCGGTAGTTAAATTTCGGATTTTTTATAGGACAAGTCAAGCTGACACTTGACACCGTGGTTTTCAATTCTCAACTTGTTTCTCTTACGAAACCAGAGAATTTATAAATTTTCATTATTGCAAAATTTCGTAAAAAACGTAAGGGAATCTTACGAATTTTACATTACCATTACGAATTTTTTTCACTTTTTAACAGTTTCCAAAAAACAGTGAAACTTTTTGACAGCTCCAATACTCGGTTGTAGATTAGGAAACATTCGACCAGAAGTTCTTATAAATATCTCATAAAACCCTTATGAAATTCTGTTTGAAGTTCAAAATCCGCAATTTGAATTTCTGGAGTTTTCCTTGGGCAAATCAGGCTGAGAATACATTTGAAACCGTGTTGGCTAATTCTCGTCATTTCGAGTGAAAAATAAAGAAAATTCTAATATTTTTACTTGCGGAATTTATTGTAAAAGAACGTGAAGGAATTCCGATTTTTTTTCACTTTTTCAACCCCTCAGGGAGATACAATTATTGTATCTATAGGAATTAGTACTCCCATGGGGACAATATGAGAGCCTGAACTGAGAGTAAGGAAGGCCTGTTTATTGAAATAAAATATTTTTGTTATGTTAAGGACCACTTATTTTTCGGTTCACTGCTGTCCTCTTTTTCAGCACCTACTACTTTCTTCTTCAACTTTGATCTTGTTTCACAATCTCTTTTCTCATCTTACTGTTTCTATGCTCTTTCTGCATAGATTCCGCGTTCCCTTAACTCCATTCTAAATGGTGCCTCCTTCCTCTCTTTGGATCGCCTATGTTGCGGATAGGGAGACTTACACTAACTAATAATCTAATCTAACCTTTCACTTTTTCAATGTTTCCAAAACGCAATGAAACTTTTGTGAACTTCAATACTCTGTTACACACAAGGCCTACTCGACCAGAAATTCTTATAAATATTTCATAAAATTTTTATGAAATTTTATTAGGAAAAGTTAGAAATCCGCAAATTGAATTTTGTAGGTTTCTTTGGGCGAGTCAGCCTAAGAAAAACTTTGAAACCATGTTTTCCAAATTTCAAGTCATTTCTAGTGAGAAATCTGTGAATTGCTAACATTTTTATTTCATGAAAATAGCATGAATAATTTCGAACATTAAATGCGAGAAATGTACTGTATACGTATTGTGTAACATAAAATGATCAAACCTGAATTTTTGCTACAGAATATTAATGAAAAAAATCAAAAGGAGGTACCTAAACGTTTTTTACAGACGACTAACTTCGTGAAATAGTCGAAACACCCTGTCATTTCTATTCTAACGAACTCATTTTGATTGTTGAGTGCGAGAAATGCACTCCATTTGTAATAGAAATTGATAAAACTCGTATTTTTGGTGCAAAAAATCCTGGAAAAATATCATAAGGGGACAAGTCAATAGCATTAGAAAAATCAATCTAGCCAGGATAAGTAGTGGAAATAAAGAACAATCCCATAAAAATACATGTTTTCATGGTTGTTACTAGAGAGTTATTTGAAACAATTCTGAAAATAATGAAACGCAATGCAATAGAAATCTATGCAACAAGCAAAGTAAGCATCTAACAACGGATTGATAACTACCGGATGAAATTGAAGAATATCAGAATGGAAAA